>JAACJT020000007.1:20576387-20632177 GCA_009936485.2 Gymnarchus niloticus
CCTCCTCCACTTTTATCATGACTCAGCCTTGACACCTGTAGGGAATATCGTTCTACGTTTTGTTCCAGTATTCACAGTTGGTTATGAGCTCCTCCTCCACTTTTATCATGACTCAGCCTTGACACCTGTAGGGAATATCGTTCTACGTTTTGTTCCAGTATTCACAGCTGGCTGTGAGCTGCACCTCATGCACATTTTTCATGACTCAGCTTTGAGACCTGTAGAGAATATTGTTCTGCACTAGGAAAAGCTTCCTTAAAACATAAACGTCGACATTCACGCTGCTTTCTTGAACAGAAGTGGGCAACACTTCTGTTTTTAGGAAGGAAGTCCATGCTATTATGCTATAGATTTTTTGGCTTTATACTTGTTTATTTGTTTGTTTATTAATTCGGTTTGTTATTTAGTTTCATCATTGTTTTGGTATTTGCTCTTTAGCTGTTTATTTTAAAAACACTCATGCCTGGAGTTCTGACCTTGGTCATGCGGAAGACCATTTAAAGAAACACTAAAGTGATTGTCTTTCTTAGTTTATTTATTTATTTTTACGTGCATGTCTGTTATGAACTAATAGTTATTCCAACTTGAATTTTTACGGGCGGCTGCACATTAGTTGTGACTTTATTCATCATCTACTGTGGTATCCTAAGTGTTTAAAGAATGCTTGCTATACATTTAAAGTGTGTTAAGAGTCAGTCAGCCCATGAATCCATTCATCCGTCCATCCATGCTTTCATCCAGTCACATCAGCTTCCACACACTTATGCAGTACATTGTTGCAGTCATTACGCTGCATTTTATTAACATGTCTTTTCATTCAAAGGATATACAGCTGCTCCTGATGAGTTCTGTTCATACGACTGGGTCATTAAGCGAATCGGTCGACAAGCGAGGAGCCGGCCCTTACCAAAATTTCAGGCATACTGTACTGGTAGTGGGTTTGTGTCAACTGTCAAACGACCATGGAGGCTTCACTGAACTTTAACTATGTTTTAATAACTGCCAGCCACAGGCAACAACAACTTGCACATGCAGCGTGCGTACACCTTCTCGAGCAAGACCTTCCCAAGGTTACGCCGTGTCTCCCGTGAAGCATAAATGCACAGCCTCAACTCATTTAACTGCCGTATGTGACATCAACCATCTTTAGATATCCTTTTAATGTCACCACACCATTTCCAACATTTTTAGTATATCTATAAATGGTCGGTGAGCTGGTCGTAAGTCCACGCGGTCGTTAAACGGGTAGGTCGTTAAGTGAGGAGCAGCTATAGGTAACAAAGAACAGTCCTCTTTGGAGGCGGCCAGCATGGGGTAGTATCAAAAAAGACTGGCTGCAAACATGACACAAAACTGCTAACAAATATGTAAATAATTTCTATATTTTTGTATAATTCAATTAATTATTATGTTGTCATCTAAACCGCTACCCTAGTGATGTGTAGACATGAAGAGCAAGGAACAGAAGCACGACAGTGGCTCAACTGTGCATGCATATCTTGAGGGTCTTTGATGTGAAAGTGGTAGAGCGTGTTTGACATTTGCATGTTCTCCCACCGCATGGGTTTCCGTTTGTTTTGAGGTTGTAGCACAGGGGTAGCATGCTTGTAGGCCCCTACACATGTGGTTTGATGCCCTGATATCGACTGGCAACCCATAATTCCCTCAACGGTACATCCAGATTGGTGGCTTGTGTTTTTGCTGTCCCCAACCCTGAAGATCATTGTGAAGCTAAAATGCATAACTGGCTATGGAAAGTTAAGAATTCGACACAGCAGAATCTGTTTTGACGATGCAGTTAATAGAGGACATTAGAGGAGGTTTTACCAGAATTCGGAGTTGCTTTATATCAGCAACTTTATTTTTGCTTTTTAAACAAAGCACACTGTATTTCCTTTTCTTTAGATCTGAACTTTAATATCTCTGAAGGGAATTTTCCGGCTTTTCCCCACTCATTCCTTTCATTACTCCACTAGATATTACTCCCTTGTGGAGAATGAAAGTCCCATATGTTGTTTTGCCTCCAACATTGCTGGCTGTAGGCGTTAGTTAATTTTTTGCTTATATCATTATGCTAAGGTTTATCTGTAGAGCATTATTATTATACAAATCCCCACCGATTCTGGATTAACGGAGTGAAAAGTTCTGAAATAATATAGTGGTATTATCGATTATCAGCATATAAAGCTGAATACTGGTTTGTGGTTTTGCATCTGGTATGCTCTGTTAATTATGCAGAAAAATTCTACGTTGAGTAGTAATTCTCTTGGTTGGCTATACTCACGCAGAGTGGAATGAACTTGAATTTGAAGGAAATGAGGAAATGATGTCAACAACTCCTTGGTGGTTTTGTGACTCAAAATGAAGGAAAAGAACAAGTCTTCAGTAGTCGAGCATCCAGACACAACATATATGTACATATCGAAGGCCCAGTTTCTGATTACGAAAAGTGAAGCATTCCTACTTTACTACAATGGGTAATAAATAACAATCAGCTGGCAGCAGTCGCTGACATGTACTATTAAACTAAATTAAGCTGTGAGATTTGAGTTCATTACTGTCTAAAAGCATTTTCTGCATGGTAAAACACTTCTTGTGCAATAGATCGTGAAGCATTTTTAAGTTTAACACACACTTCCTGTTGGTCTCTTTACCCCCAAGTAATGGGTTAGGGGATGTAGTGAATATGAAACGCATTACGATTATCTGTTCTCTTCTTCAGTTAGATATTAAGTACAATTCGTTGTTATTATTGTTGTTGTTGTTGTTGTTTTGTACTAATGAATTTTTTCATTGTTTTTTCTAGATGTCATATATGGAAGACTGTAAGTGATTCTCAATCTCTCTTCCTGCCTAAATATGTTTGTGTGGATACGTACATGCATATATATTAAAACATCAAATAAGAAATAGATTTTTTATTAAGATATTAAAAGTAATTAATATTATTTTATCTCTTATTATCTAGGCAAGCCTTGCGCCGTTAATCAAAGTGGTAATTCAGCATCTACAACCAAAATTATTGTAATGGCTGGCTGCAAACTTGTGAACAGCAATTTTACCTCAACAGTCACAGATTCTAGCCTCACTGTCTATGGCTTAATGCCCGGAAACACATACACATTTCAACTGAACTGTAGTGCTACGCTCTGCTGGCAGGTCTTCACAACTAGTAAGTATTGTTTTTTCCTCAGAACATAAAAATAGAACATATGCTTATTTTTTATTTTAACGCTTAAGTCTGAAAAGGAATATTTCATTGACCCATATACTATATACTTAAAAAATAACACTGCCTTCTTCAATCTTCCGTCTCACACCTACAGATCCAGACGTGATTCGCAACCTCACTGTCACCCAAACCACAATGTCCTCTGTGTCTCTGACCTGGAGTGACCCTGAGGGAATCCACTCCTTTTATGTTGTACAGTGGAATGTTAGCGGTATAACTAACAATAAGACTACAAATGGGACATTCGCAAACATAACGGCGCTGACTCCTGGAACTCAGTATACATTCGAGGTTCTAGCGATTGCCGCAGATAACAAGACTGAAGGAGCTCCTGTCAGTACGACACAGTATACGAGTGAGTGTTATGGTCTTACAAAGGCGTGAAAATGTTGGTGGTCTTGGGGAACAAAGCATACGCAGGAGGTGAAGGGTTCTAAGGAACCTTGGTTTGTTATCAGCATAATCATTTTAAAGGAGATATCCACTATTGCCTTTTGTTTTAAAAATGTAATGAAATAAACTCCGTACATAATGATTGATAGACACTTTGAAACCACTAGCACCACGCAGATTTAATTTTTTTCTCTCTAAGTTTCACCAGGTAAGAGAATTTCCACCAAGCTCAGTCATTTCTGAAGTCTTCTTTTGAGCCTGTGCCATCTTCTGTGTGAATGTTTATAAAGTCACATCTTTATTTAAAGGATACGACTCAGTGATCTATGATAAATATAAAAATACTGATGCGTGTATTTACAGGTATCGGAAACTATGCTTGACACACCAGTAATACCAGTGTCAATATTTCAGCTTACTGCTTTATTAAGATCTTAGAAGAATGTAGGAAATATCTTTGAATTAAACAGTTACGGTCGCATGTCTATTTATTGCTGTCTATTGTGCAGGAATGGTTCTTTAAAATTCAGTTCTTAGACATTACTGAGCTTAATTAAAGGTTTAGTTTTAACGCTCATATTTCTGGGGTTGTCCTTTTTAAAATTATCCATGTTTGTATCAGAATTCGATGAGCATTACTGTTGTTTAAAAAAAACGTGTTATTTTCATGCTTGTCTGTATACTGTGTTGAAAAATAATTAATCCTGCTATGCTGCTTTGGCTGTTTTTTATGAAAATGATTTCTTTCAATTGTTCCTTTACTCACAGGACCTGACGTGATCAGGAACCTCACTGTCACCCAAATCACAACGTCCTCTGTGTCTCTGACCTGGAGTGACCCACAGGGAAGCCACTCCTTTTATAGGGTACAATGGGATGTTGGAACCATTGATGTTCAGGCTGTGTTCTGTAACGTCGGAAATCTAACGGCTGGAACACAGTACACTTTCACTGTTACTGCGTTCGCTGCGGATAATAAAATGCAAGGATCTGCCGTCAGTAAAGCTCAGTTCACAAGTATGTCCTGATAATAAGACGTAGTACTGGAGAAAATATACTGCACTGAGAGCAAACATGAGAGGATTGTTTGTGTTGGAAAAGTAACATAATAGAGATCTTTTTGGGTTGGTGTTTGAGTTAAAGTGCTTCTTTAAACATTATCAAGGCTTGAACAATTTGTTTTTTCATGCTGTTTTCATGATTTAAATCTGTTGAGAAATGTTATCCGATGTGAATGTTTGGGTTCAAAGTTTTGTAGCTCAGTTTTCTCGAGGTTTTTTAAATAGTAAAGCTGATTTCAAATGTGTATTTTACTGATTTGTTTACTTACAGTCCTTGAAGTCAAAGGTTAGGAAGTTGCTTTAGACAGTGTAGGCTGAAACATTTTAAAAATCATTTCTGGATGCCATAAAATCAGGTGCATGAATCTGTTGTCTTGGATGATCACTGAGTTAGATCTTAAACAGTGTGACTCACAATATTTCCAGACAATATTGCAGAAGTCAGCTGTTTGTTTCTCACAGAAACCTGTTCTCTTCACCAACAGGGCCGGACGTGGTGAGTAACCTTTCTGTCACTGCGTTCACCGAGTCGTCCGTCTCTCTGAGCTGGAGCCCACCAGGCCTGTCAACTGGAAACGCCACAGTCTACAGAGTTGACTGGAAAGACAGTAACGTGTTAAAGAATAAATCAACAGCATCGACATCCATCAACATAACAGATCTGACTGCTGGAACTCCGTACACATTTCGAATTTTTGCAGTCATTAGTGATAATCTTGAAAGTGCCCCTGTTAATCTGACTCAATTTACAAGTAAGTCATAGTTTAGAATCATCGGTGAATATGAAGGAATGCCAATACTGTACTGAACAGTTATGCTAACCTAACAACAACTTTAACGGAATGGATGGAATGGGAATTGAATAACCGGGTTTCACAGTGTGAATGATGTTGATTGCATTTGCATACACATTTATACCCAAAAAATCACAGCATGATAAATAATTAAGCTGGTTTGGTGCAGTAGATTTCACTGATTTTTAGCTCCCATACATTTTCAGGAGGGAAGTGGATGTTGGAAGAAGTGGATCCCTGTTACAGCTTGCTAACCAGAATTGCTCATAATTAATAGGCAAAAATATGAATTTAAAAACGTACTGATGTGTAATTATTTCCTGTATATTTCTGGTTGATCGAAATGTCCATAACGGTTACATGTCATTTAAACCTCCATTATTAAAAAACAATAAATCAGTGGGGTAAAAATCTTACAAATATCCCAATCTGCATTTACTGAAAAATGTACAAGATCTTCAGTATACTCAACAACTCGACTCCTCTCCGCCTTATCCAAGATTATGGCAAATCAGAGCACTGCTCTAAGACCTTTCCTCCAATGCCCTCTCTTGTCCGCATGGGGCCTGATGTAGTCAGGAACCTCACTGTCACCCAAATCACAACGTCCTCTGTGTCTCTGACCTGGAGTGACCCTCAGGGAACCCAGTCCTTTTATGGAGCAGAGTGGAATGTTGGCAGTAAAACTAACAGTAAGACTACAAACGAGACATTCACTGACATAACGGAGCTGAATCCTGTAACTCAGTATATATTAGAGTTCTAGTGATCACTGCAGATAGCAAAACTGAAGGAGCTCCTGTCGGTAAGGCACACTATACAAGTGAGTATTTTATCTTTAGGAAAAAAAAAAAAGCATGTTCCAGCCGTGGAATTGACAGGAGTTTTAGTTCTCATTATTCATATCATAAACCTGTCATCTGTAGAGCTCAAGATAAATACTGAAGAACTAGGAGCAGGTCTTGTACTGATTTTTAAATGCATTGTTTTTCTTGAGAAGGACCCATCTAAATTTAATCTTTGCCTGGGATGGCAGAATAGATATATATTCAAAAGTAGAGGGCAAAGTTACTTCTACGGTTGCAGTGTATACTTCCTTGTTTAGGGTACAATGGTGGTGATACAAGTATGACCCCAAACTCTCACGCCTTTACAGAGCCTGGAAAACCTCAGAACATCTCGGCTGTTAATCAGGGAAACGATAGTTTGAGTGTCTTTTGGAGCCCACCTCTAGGAACTGTGAGCATGTATGAAGTAACAATTAAAAACCCCCAATTGAACTTTACAAAAAGCTACACCATACCAACAAATTATACCACCCTGCCTGGGTTACGAGCTGGGATGATGTACCAACTCACTGTGGCTTCAATTAGTGGATCATTGAAAAATTCATCTGATACTGTCCAGATTGCTACACGTAAGTAATAAATACCTAATCTATCAGTGTGGCTGTGTCACAACCTTGGATGTGTCCTGCTTTGCATTTCATTGTTCTGCACTTGGCTGCGTGTTTCATTATAAGAAAAGTGTTTTGTCTGAACATTTCAGAGTAAACAAACGTGATTATTTTGTCTGTATTTCTGCATCACAGGACCAAACCCACCCGGAGCTCTCGAAGTAGTGGGGAAAACCAACATCTCTATTTCACTTTCTTGGGACGGGGGTGTGGTGTATGCTAACTACAGCATTGCCTACACGTCCAGCCTGAGTGATATAACCCAGACCATACTTTCTGCTCAGAGCCAGATTCAGCTTTCTGGACTTATGTCTGGAACAATGTACTCCCTCTCCGTGGAAACTGTAGGGTTTCAGGGTCTGAGGAGCACAAAGGTCCTCCGAACGGAATATACCTGTGAGTTGACCCTTACCTGATCAGTCACTCTGCAGTGATTAGCTTTAGAGGAGAGCAACTAGGACAGTTAAGCCAGTGTACGTGATTTTTCTGATTGGCATATTTTCCCTAATTATACTAATTTCCAGCCTCACCAATTGATCCTTTTCACCTGTCCAGTGACTGTAATATCTAAATTGTTCAGTTTTTCTTTGTGGTGCTTGCTCATCCTTCCATATCTTTTCCTCCTTGTCCAACAAAAATGATTAAATAACTGCAAATAGTACATATTTTGCTAATTATATTTAAAATGAATCAAGCTCAGTTTCTTGGTTAAAACTGATGATAAATAATTAAATGTTCATCTCGCACTACTTTTAATGTTTCAGTGCCTGAATTATTTTTGTTACAGATGAATGATACTGGAAGAATTATCAGATAGGGTTATTGTCTTGTAAGGCGGTTCAGTGGGCAGCAGTGCTGTTTCACAGCTCTAAGGCTGGGCATTCAAGTCCCACCCTTCCTCAGTGCGGGTGGAGTTTTTGGGGGGATTCCTGGGTGGGCTGCAGCTTTATTCATGCAGTCAAAAGGCATGAAGTTAGGCTGACTGCCCCAAATGTGTCTGCCTTGCGTTCTTTTTGTCCTGAGATTGACTCAGGCAGCCCTGCACTGGATAAGTGGTTAGAAGATGGACGTTGTTGTTTTTACAAGTATAAAAAAACGTGTTCCCATCCTTTATTTTCTTTTGATAGTGCCCAATCCCGTGCAAAACCTCGAAGCCAGTCCGTCTGCCAATTCTGTGACACTTCAATGGGACAGCCCTGCTGGAATGCAGTCATATTACACATATAGGGTTGACATCAGCAGTTCAGCAGGCCTTGTAGGAAGCCAGATAACGACTGGAAACAAAGTCAACATCACCAATCTGGAGCCCGGCACCAAGTTCAACTGCAGTGTTACCACACTTGCTTTAAATGACACATACGGGTCCTCTGCATTCACGTTTTGCTGGACAAGTAAGTAGCACAGTCTTTATTATACAAATGATTGTGCCTCCTTGAAAAGTAAATTTACTTTTGACATTTTGCACATTCTGCGTAAACGTTCCTGTGTCTCAGAACCCAAGCCAGTCGGCAATCTGTCAGCTGTGGCTGTTGACACCACGACTATGAGTCTGAAGTGGACAAGTCCGGATTACGAAGGAAACACGTATTATGTCATCTACATGCAGCCTATAACTATGAATGTTACAAACAAGAGTGTGGACATACCAGAGCTAAGTCCTGGGACCAGTTATGCTTTTGCAGTTACAGCAGTGGTGAACATGCTGGAGTCAGATCCAGTCAATACGTCCGTCTTCACAAGTATTGTTACAATTTCATTCATTACGTGTGATTTTTGAAAAAACATTTCTACAGCCATTTACATGTCATTGTTTTTTTTCCTTACCTTTCTATTGTTGTCTGCTTCACTTTTCAGAACCCAACAGCGTGAAAAACATCACAGTTTTTGGAACAACAACCACTTTGACGGTGATATGGGACAGGCCAGCGGGAAACGTGATGTCCTACAGGGTTGATATCTACAATGGGACCTCGCTAACCGCCAACCAGACAGTAGTTAATAATTCTGCTGTGTTTTCTGGCCTGAAGCCGGGAAGAATCTATAATGTGTGCCTCACGACACTCAGTGGATCTCATCAAGTGGAACCAGAGATGGTTAATGCTGCTACGTGTGAGTTACTGTGCCGTAACAGTATCAGGGCTATTATGACGGACTCCTAATTCTGTACATACCGTATAGGAAGACTACACAATTCAAAATCAAGACTAGAGCAATAAGACATCTTTTCAACCATCAATCTTTATATTGTAACATACAACCTTCAATGAAAACCAACTGCTCAAATTTTCTGAAAATAAATAAGAAATAAATTAGAAAATAAGCTAGATGAGAGTCTGTGGGTTTAATCTGAGATTTATTGAGTAAAGGTGTTCTCTTCGGTACACTCTAGTGGTCTGGATTTGAGGGAGATGAGCATGTACAAATCGACTTCCTCCCACTGTCCACCGTTTTCTTGGTAGCTCCTCCGATGTTTGCTTTTCCACAAGCTTATTAAAAATATCTTCTGAAGGTTCCTTGTTGCTGGGTCTCTGTATTGAGATGCAATGATGCCAAATTGTAAGGGATCTGATCTGGCATTTTCATATTCATCTGGACACTGCTTTTCCTGGTGAGGGTCACAGTGTAAGCATGCGGGGGAGCTCAGACCAGACCTCTGTTTCCATGGCCATTTGGATAACAGAGCACGGGAGTCTGTTCATTTATTATTTAAAATTCATTTTCTGAATTTTCTAGATTGGTAGTTGCCCAGTGTGAATAAAGGGAAACATAATTTCATATAATCACTATGACCTTATATTGTATAAGTGGGATGGATGGATGGATGGATGGATGGATGGATTGAAGATAGCATAATGTAATATAATTCAATGTCAGGCTGTAAATGCAGCAACACCTGTTGAATTTTTTAGGCCATGTCGATTTTCTGCATGCACTGCACATATGGACCCTTGCGTGTTTAGTCCTGCATGTTTTGTTAATGATGTGACCCATGAGGCCTCTAAGACCTGCAACGCCAGGCATTAAGCTTTTCTTGGAAATTAGCATGTGGGCATCACACCTGTCCAATTCAAACACATACAAATGATATACAAACAAAACAACGGAGTTATGTAACATCAAAGACCCGGTCCACCATTCACATCATTTTTGGCATGCCTTGCACCTTTTTGGTACATCATTTTTTCAGGTCACAGATATAGAAAAACAAGAGACTGAGTACATTAAATTGTGTGAATATTTAACCCATATATGGTTTAATTTTGTGGCGTTGTACTGCTGACTTTGTTGTATTTACATATGATTGCAGATCCTAATCCACCGAGTTTCATCAAATTGGAAGATTCGACAACTGATTCCATGAACATCAGCTGGGGCAGTCCCCAGGACATGGACTCGAGCCAATATAAATATATCATCTACCACCAGGGCAATGAAATTGTTTCCAGTGAGAACTGGATATGGCTGGGGAATCTGACGTCAGAAACTGTCTACAATGTTTCTGTGGCAACAGTTGGACCAATGAACTATACAAGCACACGAGTGACGATGCAAGGCTATACAAGTTAGTCTGACAGGCTAGGCTATTCATTGTTGGTTATTGCTAGTCAGTATGGTATTTTCTTACTACACTTAGATTACAAAAACAGGGGCAGCCAATTCCAAGTATTCTTTGACTGCTTTTTAAAATATTTTTATGGTCTTGTGACGTGGAGGAAGTTATAAGTCCTATTGTTTCTTCTGTAAGGAGTCGGCTCCGTGATACAGGTGGAAGCATCAGAAATCACCACTTCTACTGTGTCACTGGTGTGGATACCGCCAGCTTCTGGGCGGAGTTATGAATACCTCATAACGGTATCACACCTGAACCAAATCCAAGCGACCCAGTTCTGTGTTAACGGCACAGACGCTAACATCGGACATCTTCAGTCTGGCAGCAGTTATACTTTTAGTGTCATAGTTAAACGGTCCGGTTTTTCTGATTCCTCTGCTAAATCGATCACTTTGTTCACAAGTGAGTTCAAAGAAGCATTGCATATTTTGCAACATTAATAAATTGTTCCATATTATTAACTTTTAAGTTGTTTTAAACCCAGTAAACTGTCAAAATGTATGCCTGTCTCTGCACAGACTAACAGTGTATTCTAAAATACTTGTTTAATACAGGAGGGTAAGACTTAAATTTAAAAGTAAAACACTTTGGGTGACTATAATTAGTACTTAATTTTCTAATTGTGTTTTAACTTGCTTCCTCCACTTCTTAATGTCATCCTATTTTCAGAGCCATATCCCATCGGTGATCTCGAGTCCAAGGCAATCAACGAAACGGTGGTGTATTTGAACTGGACCAGACCACAGGAGTACCAAGCAGGCTATACTTACTGGATTCAGATTTATGGGTGCATGTCGGCTACGAAGAACCAATCAGCGCTGACCGAGGAGGCCTACATTTACGATCTGGTCCCAGGAACCAAGTGCTCCATCCAGATTTACAGTAAAGCAGTGAATGGCATCGAAGGAAGTCCAGTCTTCAAATTTCAATACACAAGTATGGCTGTTCTCCCTCCATTTTTTAGTTTATGGTCTGTAACACACCATCACACTAATTGCCTGCTATGAGTCAGAATATTGAGCAGAATTTTCTTTTTTTGAATGCCAGTGCCTTTCACTTCTTGCTCAGCAGAGGGCATACGTGAGTCTCTCTTCCTGATGGTTGTCTTCATCTCAAATTTTCTGTCACACACAGAGCCTGAAAAAGTAATGCCTGTGGTTTCAAATGGAGGCACAAATGATTCCATTTCTGTAACATGGGATTCTCCTAAAGGCATCGTAGAGGAGTATGTGGTCACCCTGAATACCGAACGAAAAAACATCTCTGTAAAAAGATTAAACAGCACTACCCGGTCATGTTTGTTCCCTAACTTGAAAGGAGGAACAACGTACACGGTCACAGTGGTCACAGTAAGCGGACCCTTCGAAGAGGAATCACGACCTGTGTCAAATGCAACCTGTGAGTATCAAGTTTGTGCATCAGTGTTCTGAGGACACCATACGTTTTTTGATCTGAGTAGGAAAATGGCTGAAGTAATCCAAAGATTTTATCTTTGTCTTATTAGTGCATCTAACTTGTTGTAAATATTTGGTGTCAGGTATGCCGTTAAAATATATTCACTCAGAAAGATGTTGATGTGACGTCTGACATTAAGGAATTGGTATTCTTACAGATCCAAATGCACCAGGAGCCATCACCATAGGAGACAAGACAACCAGCTCAATATCTTTAGAATTTGGCGAGGCACCTGAGTTTGACAGTGCCACTTCCTATTACATGGTGAAATATCAGGCTGCCAGCACCTACTATTCAACGAAAACCAGTATGAGCGTCATTGTCTTGAGGAACCTGACTTCTGGATCCTCATACAACATCTCCATGGTTACGGTCGGACCAGAGGGGTTCATGAGTGCATCAAATGAGGCTGTTTTGGTCACCACCAGTAAGTGTTCATTGCCGTTAAGAGACACACCACCTTATGGGATCTGTCTGTACAGGTGGAAACATCAACTTTACAAATACATTCTTGAGACCTGGTGTTTCCTTCTTTTTAATTTTGCTTCCTGGACAAAAACAAAATAAGCTGTAGATACAGAAAAATTTATTTATTTTTAATAAATAATAATTAATAATTTAATAATTTAATAATTTTATTTATTTATTTATTTAACAATTCTACATTTCTTGATCAGATATTAGATTAAGAGCATATTATTTAATATTAAATATATGTAGATTATAAAAGCTGTATAAAATGACATGGTGATGTAAAGCCTATTTTATGATCATATTCTTTCCAGGACCAATGAATGTACAATCTCTGCAAGTAAAATCTGTGTCTCTTGAGAAGGCTGTGCTTGAATGGAGTGCTCCATCTGATTTTAAAAATGGGTACCGCTACAGAGTGACAACAAGCAGCACAAATCCCGTGATCAACGCTACAACATCAAATGACTCTTACCAAGTCATCAGTCTATTGCCTGGAACTGAATATAATTTCAGTGTGACAACATTGACATTGGATGGGACAGAGTCGTTACATGCAGTTGTGTCTGTGTGTACAGGTGACTGCTTCTTATTGGCTAACTTAGTGAAGTGGCTGCTTCACATTATTGACATACCCATAAAGATGGACCTGTAGACATGCATTGTTAAAATCAGTCTTATGGGGCAGGACGGTGGCTGACTGGGCAGAACTGGGGCAGGACGGTGGCTGACTGGGCAGAACTGGGGCAGAACGCTGGCTGCCTGGGTAGAACTGTGGACTTGTACAGTTGTGGGTTCTTGCCTGCAGCTGTGTGTGGAATTTTCATGTACTCTTGGTATTTGTGTCGGTTACCTTACACAATCTAAAGATGTGTCGTTAGGTGAACTGTGTTTGTGTTTGTGCGTGTGTGTGTGCAGGTGTTGAAAATGGATGGCTATTCTTTTTTGATTTGTTTCTGTTTATCCTGTAATTTACAGATGCAGCACCGGTCACGGATATCACCTGTCAAGGCCCAAACCTCACCGGGGCCAGCATCCTTTTGAAATGGAGCAATCCCAGAGGCTCTAATACAGGGTTCGAAATTAACGTAATGGGCAAAGCGAAGGACACAGTTCCAACATGTGACCCCAACTGCATGCACAACTTAACAAGCCTCTTTTACAACACAGCGTACAATGTGAGCATACTGAGTCGTGGTTGTGGAAATAGCGGCTCAGTTGTTCAGATACTTTGTAAGACTGGTATCACAGGTGTGTATTCATATTTCTTAACCCAGCCTTGGTCCCCATGCAAGGACAAACCCAGAAGATTGATTTATTAATGGAAACCCACCTACTGTACATCTGTAGAAAATATTGCCAGTAATGTGTATGAAATTCCCTTATAAAAATTACTTGGGTTTTGTCTTACAAAAGCAATCTCAGAAGTTAAATCATACGGCATAGGTGTCATTAAACTTTTGTTTGTTCTTTCTTCCCAAGTTCCATCAATACCTGATACTAACAAACATGTCCAAATTTATGATGTGGAATATGACAAATTTACTTTGGACCTGGACCCTGGACTCTTCAATGACACAGAAGGACCCATTGTGAATTATGGTATACTTATTACATCCAGTGTGAACAGTACGTGTCATGTTTCTCTGCTTTAGAAATAAATATTCCATTAATATAGATGGTTTGCCTTCCTTTATATATTTCTAATTGATGCTGTGTACACCTTTTGCTTCAGGTATTACAGGTGAAAACTCAGTCGCTTTAAAAAAGTATCTAAACAACACCTATGACATCTGGAATTCTGGACTTGACACCACATATTTAGCAACCATTAAAAAAAGTGTTGAAACAAATCAAAATAGCAAGAATTCCATTGTCATAGGCGATAACACCAAATGGGGGCGCTATACCAATGGCCCACTTAAAGCCAGGGAGAGCTACAGGTAAAAATGACCATATTTTCACACTAGTAGTGAAATTAAAATGTAGAAGGTATGGCGAAAATAATTAGCTGGTAAACAAACCAAAAACTGAATCTCATTATTCTTTACAGTTTTGCTGTTGTTATGTTTACACGACTGGAAGAAAAGGACGGATTTGTAGACATTTCAAGTTCCTATGTCTCCATATCACCTTTTTATGAGACAGAAATAAGCCTTCCAGAGAATCCAGGTACAGACGGTTGTTGTTTAGCTCTGTCTAACACAGTTAAACCCCAAGTTTAATACCAAGGAACCCAGAATAAATTTAACTCTCTCTCTCTCTCCTCTCAGTTGTTGTTGCCTCCATAAGTATAGCCGCAGTATTTATGTTCCTTCTCATCAGTGTTGTTATTATGAGTGCGATTTTCTTTAAAAGGTAAATTTCATGGCCTTTATTCATTCATATCCATTACAGTACACCTTGCAAAGAATTAAGCAAATTCTGAAATGCATTAATCTACCATTTTTGGTCAGGCGTACAAGATCACACCCATCGGAAATCCCCATTCTGTCTCTCAGGTGATGCAATGTTTGTCCAGCACTGTGTATCTGTAATAATATTTTCTTATTACTCATTACATTCGTTTCTTAGTGGGTACAGTTATCAGAACTTGCAGCTACATCTTAGTTTTTCATGTTTATCAATTCCTGGATAATTGCTTTTATTTTCGCAAATCTAAATTATTTTCTTAGCAGTCAAATTGTAGTTGTGCTGTGTAAAAGAGTCAAGCAGCAGTACACTGAAATATTATTTGCATTTTTCGGATGGAAATGTAGAAAATATGCACTCAATATATTTGTTTATTATTTTCTTTTCAGGACCAAAGTGTAAGTAAGAATCAATCTTTTTTGCCTAATGTATTTCTGAGTGTTTTATTGTTGTGTTATACAGCTTTTACAATTTTGATCTGAAATTGTTCCAATTAGGTTTTGTCACCACTCATATCTCCAGTGTTGGGGGTACGAGATACCACTCCTGTTCTGTGTGTCTGTGTGGGTGTGTTTTCTGTGTTGCATGGGTTTTCTCCTGCAGTCCAGGCTCCAGGCCCCCCAATGACTCTGGATAAACAGTGTGAAGTTGGATGGATGGATGGATGGATGGATGGATGGATGGAATGATTGATTAATCTTGCTTTTGATTTATGTCTTTGTCCTTGCAGTAGTGTTCCGATTAAGGTGGAATACTTTGTGGAATACTTCAGAAAGCAACAAGCAAACTCTAACTGTGGGTTTGCAGAAGAATTCGAGGTAACCTGCTTGCCCACACGCGCAAGCACATTTCAACAATCATGCAAAGGCTGCTTTTTTAAAACATTTAACTTAAAATCTAAACTGACTATTCTTCTCAAATGTCTACCAAAAAAAAAAAAAACAAGAAAATGGAGCTGTCAAGGTGGGTAATACAGCTAAAATGAACACATCAGTCCTATTCTCCCGTTGTCTTGCAGAACCTGAAGCCTGTGGGAGTAGACCAGGCTAAAACCAGTGCCTTGGCTCTGGAGAACAAAGGGAAGAACCGTTACAATAATGTGCTGCCATGTGAGTTAACTGACCCTGCCTTAATGTACAGTATAATCACACTGCATGTTCATGTTGCATATTACAGATACCTCAGCCCCTGCTTATCATCCTCCTGTAATGGTAATTTATTTAAGCCCCCAATTCTGTCTTGTAGATGATACTTCAAGAGTGAAATTGTCCATTCAAGGAAGTCCATACAATGACTACATCAATGCCAACTACATTCCAGTATGTATCAGGACAGAGTTGAAGTTGATTGTGTCATTATTTTCCCTCATGATCGGCCGGCTTTCTCATTGCTGTATTGTTCCGCGTGGTTTATTTTGCGTCACAGGGGTACAATTCCAGGCAGGAGTTCATCGCAGCACAGGGCCCATTAGCCAGTACTGTGAATGAGTTCTGGAGGATGATCTGGGAAAAAAATGTCCACACCCTTGTGATGCTGACCCGGTGCAATGAGCAGGGACGGGTGAGTGGATTTTGGGGGGCACTAGGGGGCATGCCGGCATGCATAAAACAAAGGAATGCAGATACTTGGACAGAAGGTCGAACCTGTGTGTTCCTTTTTTTTCTCAGGTGAAATGTGAAGAATACTGGCCTTCGGGGACTAAACATTTCGACAACTTAACAGTGACGTCAACATCTGAAATAGCTCTAGATGACTGGACAATACGAGACTTCAATGTTAAGAATGTAAGTGTAATGCTGTTAGATGAATAGAAGGCCTTGCATTTAACTTGTCTTCAGTAATTTTCTAGCAACTGATTACCATCCCCACTTTTTCAGGTGAAGACAGCAGAAAAACGTCTCCTACGGCATTTCCATTTCACCGCTTGGCCAGACCACGGTGTTCCTGAAACCACCGAGTTGCTCATCAGCTTCAGACACCTGGTGAGAGAGCACATGGACGAGTTCTCGCGCCACTCCCCCACCGTGGTGCACTGCAGGTGAGCCCTGGCCCGGTGCGGTCACACTGTCGTCCTAAACCGTTTCATGTTAGTCAGAGCTGGTCTTGATTGATGCTGTGTTAGGAGCTTTGGGGAAACCAGCTTCACGATCAAAAAATAAACGGATTAATAAATAAATGGATTAAATTCTCCTTTGGTTGTTGTCTCAAATATTGCCCATGTCCTACTTATATCTTACGGATGGTTATTCTACCCATAACCAAGTCCTTTCTGTTACTGAGAATCGATAGTGTCCGGTCACAAGTTTCAAATTTAACCAAGTAGTTACACTAGTCCATGCAAAAGTGTAGGTTGCCTGTAACAAGGAATGTCGCAATGTTTTCTCGGCCTTCAGTGCGGGAGTAGGCCGGACAGGAACCTTCATTGCCATCGATCGCCTGATCTTCCAAATCGAGAGGGAAAACGTGGTGGATGTGTACGGAATCGTCCATGACCTGAGGATGCACAGACTGCTCATGGTTCAGACAGAGGTATGCCCAGCCAATGCCGTCGCAGCCTGAAGGCGATTGTCACATTTCAAAATACATGCAGATGTATAGCGTGCTTTCTCTTTACAGCTTTTGAGATTAAAACCTAAGCGGAGCTTTTAGCCCTTATAAATTGATTCTGATTTGTCTTTTCAGGATCAGTATGTGTTCTTAAACCAATGTGCCCTGGACATCATCAGATCAAGAACTGGAACCAATGTAGACTTGATATATGAGAACACCCCCGCAATCTCGATCTATGAGAACTTTGAGGCCATGCAAAAGTCAAAAAATGGCTACCACCGTGCTTAAGAAAATATTATTTTTTTCTGTGTCTTTTGCTGGATTTGTGTTCTCATGTCTAATTTATTTATAGAAAATGACAGTGAATTTTTATATTTGCTGAAGTGATGACTACCCAACAGAAAATTTTTAAATAATGAATTCCACATTGAGAAAAATAATTACTACTTTGGTGATGTTAAAATCTTCCAAGATGTGCAATATTTAAAATTTTCCAGATGGTTCAGCTAAAACAGAAAAAAACTTTTTGCAAAATGTTACTTTGCAAAGCATATTAACCTCAGGACAGATTTTCATTTCAGTTGAATGTTTTTTCCTCTGTTTAATTGAGGGTAGACAATAATGCTGTAAAATAGTTTACAAGTTTTATACATATGTATTTATGTAGGCACAGTTCTGCGATGTTATGATGACAGACATGATTTAATCCGCAATTTATCACATAATGTGTAGTAATGAGTTTTTTGCGGTTCAAAGTTATATTCATTTGTGAGCCTTGAGCATTTTAAGACCTCGCCACATAACTTCTGTTTACATCATAATCAGATGTTGCAATTGTAATTGTAAATATAAATTTTGAAGTAACTGGCTCTGGTCTTTTTTCATGGCATTATTGAAGATGAGTTTGAAGGACTGTTGCTTTTCTCTGCATGGCAAATCAACACAGCGGTGACCAGAATCTTCAACTTTAATTCTGTTTTGGTTGAGCATCATGGCCAGCACCTTGCACAGCTGACAGTTTCAAGTGTCAGATAGTTTTTTCATGTGATAATTTAAAATGTGTTTAAAATGCATCACAAGTTTGCCTGGCTATAAGGCACCATTGTAAATAACGTTTATGCAGACAGCTAACAAAGAGTTCTTGTGAAAATCTGAGTGGTTGTTCCAGCTCAAAATTGCTGGAAGGCATTATTGATGTTTTGGACTACATAGCTGTGAATATGGCTTATTATATGTCATTCTTACACTTCACTTTATATATACTGTATTTGAACATTTTCCCTTGGACTCCTGACTATTCTTCTGTGATCTTACTATACAAGAGATATCGGCACTTTGCAAAGGAAAAATTTCAGATAAGGCCTGGGTGAACTAGAAAGAAAACTGTAAGTCAGAAGCTATGTCTAGATCTTTCTCCTTATGGTCCATTGATTTATTGCCAGGTGTAATCTGAAACATATTTTTGAAAGAAGTCTTAGGTCAGTAATATTGGTTATTATGAAATCAGTTAAAATCAAAGTGCAAAGGAAATGATATCAATGAAAAACTGTTACTATAGGACTTTAGAACAGGAAAACATATTTCAAAAGGACTCAGAGGTTTGAGAGTTTGCGTGTGTGTGGGCAGCCTACCGTAAACAGCATCTTCCCAGGTGCATGTTGAATCAGTGTAATATAAAAATAATCTTTTAATCTTTTTCCATGAAGATTTAAAAAATACTTTATGATCACTTAACAGCTCTAATGCTGAGTATGTGTCCCCATTTCTAACAAATGTTGGACAAGTACATTGTTGTTCTGCTGTAAAGAACACATCTTCCTTTTCTCTTGGTGCTTCTTAAGGGTTCTGCGATGCCCTACACATTTTCTGGGAAATTATATTATTGCCAATAAAGACAGCTGAACTCAATTTGATTTCATTCAGTTATGTTGTTAATGATTATATGTTCTGATGCATTTTAGTTTTCCTTTTATGTTCGACAACCATAAACAGCCACATATTTTTGCTGGCATGGGCAGTGCCGAGGCTGAGTGGTTCACCTCACACCTCCAGGTTTGGGGGTCTGAGTCCCACCTCTACTGTGTGGAGTTTGCACGCTATCCTGACTTTTTCCCAGGTACTCTGGTTTTCTTTCGCAGTAAATTCTTTAGTTAATACAAAAAATCATTTTCTATTCTGTTTTGTCTTGTTCATTTGCGGTTGAATTAACAGGTTCAGGCAGCCAGAGGTTATTCAAACCTGCATTTAACCTGTTAACAGTTTCTGAAATTGTGCATCCTACCTTCTAACTGTTCTTTGCTTCCTAGTTATGATCTGGTATGGCAGCTTCGGTTTCCTATGACCGTCTAACAGAGTTTGAGTACAGAATGCCATGTGGTATAAAAAATGCAAGAAAATACGCACGATTCAGGTCAGATTCAGTAATCACAATTGTATAATATTTTTAAGAATAATTCTCTAAGAATGACTTCAAGCTTTAGAACAATTAAGGACGTTGTAAATAGGGGGCACTGTAACACCTCACACTGCAATATGAGTTTGGAAGATATTTCAGTACAGCAGTGAAACAACCAGAGTAAACGGGTACGGTGTCTCCCTCCTCTAGATGAATTTCAGACGTGTAGCTAGATAACGTGCACTTTGTGTTGTTATTCGTGCAATCTTAAATTTCGACTAATAAGACTAGTATTATTTAAGAGAGAAACATTTTGGAAAGCGAAGTCATTTTTTAAACCACTTGTTATTGGCTTTAGGTCGGCAATTCAAATACAATCAAATCCAAGCAATGCATATGCATAATGAAATGTAGTAATTAGTTACTATCAGAAGTTAAAAGACAACAGACAAAGATGTCAGCTTGGAAATAAATATGATGACATTCTGTATGTGCACTTTTGGAAAGCTCTCCTCCATATCCACCATTGGTTATCACATCACGTTGATGGGCAGTAATACTGTAACTGCCTCGCTGGTTACAGTAATGGTGAAGGGACAGGCTGGGAGAACGGAGGCAGAGGCGCTGCATGTGAGAGTTTTAACCAAAAGGAGTGTCTTTTTCCGTATTTTCTCTTGAAACCCAACCAGCTGACGAAAGCTTTCGGAAAGAAGGGCATCCAGTGAAGATTAAACTAAGGCAAGAATATCGGAGGCATTAAATACAGGTGGGGAAAAGCGCTTACTGCCGAACCTCGATTTATCTCTGACTTGGATTCTCTTACATGCGTTCATTTCTTTTTTTTTTTATAGTTGATATTCATGTTTTTTTTCCATAATAACACAAGATATTTTGACAGAATTCAAAATTCAGCTTACAGCTTGTGGGCTCGTTATAGGAAAACCTCATTGTAGTAATGTAAAATAAATCGACGGGTAGAACGTGTGCATAGTTATCTGGATACAGGTGTAAGGCTGATGTGGATGGGGCTGTAGAACTCGAGGTGTGTTTAATAGTGCAGCACAAGGACTGGACATAACTCGAACTAAGATGGCATTTTCCAGCCTCCCTCTGCCTTGTCCTGTACCCTCTTGTGCAGATGACAGGGCGTTTACAGATTGTACAGTTTCACACAGCTTGCCATATGCTGCGTACGGCCGTGTCCTCTTTAATACTTCACTGGGGCAATTAGATATTGACTTCATTGATGCGCTAATGCCCTTGAAGCCCTCTTTCCAGTAACTTCTACCTACCGCTTCTGTCACGACCAAGCAAGGTGTGCGTGTGTGTGGGCATGCTGCTTTTAAGTTGAGGGGTATAGCCTGTTCGGAATCACTCTAAAATTACCAGGGGTAATCCGATATATGAATAAAGCTTAAAAACACGGTGTATAAATACGACTAAACGGCTTAAAGGCGCGGACTTAACCAACCAAAGTGAAAGCTCATGTATTGTATCATATGACATGAATCACAGAGCTTGGCAAGAAGCGACGTGTTAATGTTAAATTGCAGTTCAGTGAAGTTGTCTGTTCTAAGAGCCACTGCGAATAGTTCTCAGCCAGGTATGTATCTCCTGAGCTTCTGCACTTCATGTGACTGCAAACACAAAACAAGAACATTTACAGTCATGTCTAATAATGCTGCTCAAGGGACGTAGTAGCACCAGCTCTGCTATTAAAGCAGAATCAGCTATTTTTCTTTACATGCAGGAGGATTTTTACACATATTTAATATTTAACATCCTTACACGTGACATTTTGACAGTTTTAATAAGACGCACTGCAGGTATTTAAATTGAGTGTAAAGGGATTCTTAAACATTAGTGCACAAAAATAAGATCCACTGAAGACAGAGAGCTGTTGCCATTAGGCATATTTGTAATTCTGCATGTGTACCTGAAAACACGGTCTGCTACTAGCTCATTTCTGTGACTTCTAGTCTTGGGTGTTTTTTATTAATGGCTTGTATTTGAGCTAAACATTGGAAAATTAATTATGGGATGTTTTCCTGCTGAAACATGAGCTACATCCTTCAATTCACACGAAAGGTCAGTTTAATTCCTGTCAGTCTAGATCTTCTACCATAATTATTTAATGGAGAACTTAACCCGGGAGAAATGCTTTTGGACATATGCTTAATATGGCTATTTTTACATGACCCGCAATTAAAGTAAATTAAAGCAATCCCTTTAACTTCCTTCTCATTTCATTCCTTTTTTCTCTCCCTGGTTAGAGTACGGTCTATGGGAAGTGTGTCAGTCTGATTACCTTCCTGTTTCCGTCATAATGTCTTAATTCATCCTATTTTGCGCTATGTACTTCAACACTGTGCCTCTCCTTTCGCTCAGTCATTTCTCCCAGCCTCCCTTTGTGACCTGCTTTGAGTGGACTTCCCCACATTTGTCACATTTGCATATTTTACGCCTTGTTACAGAATGCTGTACTTTACTTGTGCAGTTAACGGGAGGTGAGTTTGCTACTTAATAACACTGTTGGTTTTAACATTAAAGCGTGAAAACCGTTACCCATCGAAACTGTGGTAATGTTCCCATTTGCTCGGCTTACATACAGTTCACTGGTGTTATTACAGAGAGTAACTGTAAAATATCACACCAGTTTTGCAGTTGGTAGTATGCAGACATTTTATTTGTTTATAAAAAAGGATGATAATGAAAGTTCAATAGACACCACAAAAGAAAAGCTGTGTACTAAAACTGGTTTGGAATACAGAAAATGTAAAAGTTATAGCAGGCAGTGAAAGACACATGCATAGACATTATTGAATTATTAGTTTACAACTGTTATTTCAATTAAATATTGAACCCAGAGACCAGTCTTACCAGTATTATTTTAATGAGTATTTTGGAACTTCATCCAATAGATGGTTTTTCATTGGCTAATCCCAGATGAAACAGACCTGTATAGCAGTGCCTAACACATATGAGTCACTGTCTTTTATCTGTATGTGTTTTGCTTAACAAATTATTTGTAATTCCTATTTAAAGGCCATTTTTCCATTTTTAGTGTTCATGATATGAAAGAGGGTTGGAGAGTGATGCAGTATGCCCACATGTGCTGTTTCCATGGTTGCTCAGTCGTTAGCACTGTTGCCTCCCGGGTTGGGGGTTCGAATCCTGTTTCTGCTCTGTATGAGTGGAGTTTGCATGTTCTCCCTGTGCTTTGAGGGATTTTTCTGCATACTGTGGATTGACTTGCAGTCCAAAGACATGCATTATAGACTAACTGGCCTGCCTAAACTATCTGTAGTCTGTGTCTGTGCCCTATGATGAGTTGGCACTCCATCCAGGGTCTCCCTGCCTTGTGCCCTAGGCTGTCTGGGATAAGCTCCTGGTCCCCCCCTTTGACCCTGAATAGGATGCAGTGGTTTGGAAGATGGATGGGCTATTTCCATGGGGAAAAAACAAAATCCGTGCTGAACTATTTTTGTATGTGCGTTGACATATGAGCCCATAGACATCCTCTCAGGAACTGCATAGACTAAATATATGCAGATTTATGTCTCATGAATGCAGCGTATTGTATCTTTGTACATTCTGTCAGTCTGAGTGATACGGTTGCATGTATTAACATGTGGTCTTAATACAGTCAGCATTATATCATTAGAAGTATCATATTTACAAATGGTGATTTTTTTGGTCTGTGTTTGGCTGGAATTATCTTTCAGTCATGTGTTATGCAGCACGTAGCACTGTGTTACCCATCAGTAATCTTTGTAAACATCGACCACTTCTGATGCACGCAAACCCAAACAAAGTGTTGGGTGTGGGGGTCTGTGACTGAGGCCGTTGGCAGCAGCAGCGGATCACAGGGTACCATAGTGTCTGATTACCGAACTGGACACCCGGGGCATCTGATTTTTAAATTACATGCTGTGTCTAGAGGCCATGCTGCATTCTGCAGATCAGCAGTTTCCACTGAAGAAGTGCGCCCCACGATGTTAAGCAAAATAGCAAAAAATGGGAATAAAAGGTCAAAATCGGCTTTATGTCACAGATTTGTCGTATGTATTTTATTTTTCAGAAAATTATTTTGTAAGGTGTTGCCAGGACATCATTGTGATTGCAGTGAAATTGGTTTCAAAGCTGTTGCATGCTATATTTACATAGTTCACTGTTTGTGAGGAGAAAAACATGCAGAGGGAACGAGACAGAAAAGCACCAACAACTTTATTTTTGCCACTATAACGAAAGCACGACATTATGACATCATCAGTCCAGGACACCCCATATTTTTTAGAGAACGTAAACAGAAGCCATGCTGCTGCATGAATCACGTCATTTATATTCATTAATGCTCATGTGTTACGCTCTACACAGGCTGCCACATAATTCACAAACACCCGTATTGTAAGTCTGTCGGCGGTGCACTAAAGCTGCCTGGCTCCTATCCTAGGCCTGTGGTCAGGAGTGGCAGAATGGCTGACAGGTTTACCTGTTGCCCCAGGTTTGGCTGGCGAAACAGTGACAGGACGTGGTTCATGTTGCAGCTCTTCAGCCGGGTGGACATGCCAGCCTAGGTCATGATGTGCAGGCTGGAGGCAGTTGACTGTGATGTGCTCTGGCCTACTGCTAGTGCTGATCATAGTTCCAGGACATGGAAAGGAACATCTTAGCGTGGTTTCAGGGGGCTCTGGTGTACATCATAGTGGAGAATAAAATCTCCGTCACCTGCTGGTCAGTCAGACCTTCCTGTGGCCTGTGTTGGAAAGTGGGCATCTGGTATAGTAGAACTTAGAAGGGAGTTGAGCCAATAGGTCATGACATCTGGAAGTCTATGAGTACCTGAGGTAGCAAGCAGGTGAGTGAAGCCATTGGAAAGGACAGAGGGAGGCCACCAGGTCCACAGACACCTTTATCCATATGAGCAGCAGCTTGATGTGGCGGTTGATCGTTGCCCTTTGACACTCAGGGTAAGTGACAGTCCAGTGTTAGATATCTTTCTTGAAGCCCTGCCATACTTAGCAGAGTTTACGATTAGTCTAGTGTGACTGAGATGCTTGAAAAGGATCCTGAGGTGTGACAGATGTTCCGCCCTAGAGGAACTGACAATACGTATACCATCCTGGTAGAAGAAAACAAAATTGAGGTCCTTTTAAACAGAATCCATTAGCCGCTGAATGTTCCATGTGGTGTTTTTAAGGCCGAATTGCATGCAGAGGAAGTCATAGAGGCCAAATGGAGTGATGACTACTGTCTTGTAGATGTTCTCAGGTCAAACAGGAACTCGCTGGTACTCACAGATGAGGTCCACTTTAAAAAACATGACTTATCTACCAGTTGGCCTAAAAAGTCTTGCATGTGATGGGCTGGGTGATAATCTGGTGGCATTGCTGAAACAGCAGTAATTATCATATGCTACCATGTAGGGGAAGAAGCCCAAAGGCTACTCAGCTGGTAGGCTTCTCCATGGTTGTGAGCACTGTCTTTGTGATGACAGGCTTTTCCAGGTAAAGACAACGAGCTAGCATGTGGACTGATTGTAACAATTAGAGTGTCTGGTCCCAGTGGTATCAAAGTGGGCTTGGTGAGGTCTGGAAAAACCCCAGTACACAGGGTTGTTGTGAGGAAGTCACAGAGCGTGCATGGAAAAGTGTCAAAGGCTTGCACATTGACAAGATGGCTGTTCTTGACATTAAAAAGGCATCCATTGAAACATGATGCCACCTGTCGTTTCCCATTGGTCTGTATCTTTCTGACATTGGGGGCCTCGTGCAGAGCACCATTATACCCCACATGAACATTGATCAGTGATGCCACTAGCACACTCACTTGTGTGCCAGTGCTACAGAGGAAATGCGGTCCTGACAGGGCACTTGTGATTAATAGTAGACTAGCTGCATAGATAGTAGTTACAGCATACAGTTACCATTAGGGCCCGGAGTACTCTTTGTCAAGACTGCATAGTGGATGGCACTTTTTGGTAATCATGCCAAAACCTGTATAACAAAAAGAAAACCATACAGCCTTTTGACTTTGCGCTGAGGGTGTTGGACATCGACCGACTTCGCTGATTGGCTTATTGGTACTGAATGCTGCTGACACTGTTAGCTAAGGCTCCTGGAAGTCTTTAATGAGCATATTCGCTAGTATAGAAAGAATCTTCTCTAGCATATGCTAAAAAAATCATTCTTTAAAAATGAAATAGGGCTGATAGTTACCCATAAGTGTCAGCATGTGATGTGTCAACTCAGGGGGTTTTGCATCACCGAAGTTAGGCAAAGAGAGCAGCTGCCAGGCACATTTCGATTCAGTCAGGCCAACTATAACAAAAAGCAATGATTAATTGCTGTGCAGCAAATTTTCAAGCAGGCTAACCCCCCTAGTTGCTGTGGAGCTGCTGACTGAAGTAACAGCCTAGTAATACTTAGTGTCATCAGCGCTGATATCTCACCGTTCAAATCGAGCTTCTGCAAACCACACGCAGGTTAGAGTAGCTATTGGTACACATATTATTACCAAGGTAATAATTACTGTTTTAGTACTGCTGTATTTATATAGCATAACTCTTGTGAGAAATCAGAAGAGTCCAGCCTTTCCACGATTTAAGTTCTACTAACCTTCTTTGTTAGATTAATAAGCTATCTGCTACATGTGTAAGCTAGGCCTCACGTATAAGAGCCATAGCATGGGTGTGTCACTAGAAATGGAGTGGCAATCCAAGAGATAAGGTAGGAAAGGATGTAGGGTGTAAGTAACAAAGGTAAAGGTAAGTAAAAAACCACCAGGCTCTGCTCTGAATACAAGGGGTAAATAAGACAATGGACTCAAATGAAAATAAGGTGAGAACAGGATTACAGGGGCTAGGGCATCAGCAGGCAAAAATAGGGAAACTAACAGACAGAATTGGCACATAAGTAAACGGAACAGAAACAAGACTGATGGTAATGCCATCAAGCACAAAGAAAAGGGCAAAGATGCAGGTGAAACACATGAGGGCAATCAGGGTAAGGGAAATTGGCAAAGGAGGAAACATGATGGGCAGACACAAAACCCCGGTTAATATTCTGGGGCCCTGGAATGCTGGTGCAGAAGCGATAGCTAATGTATGTATTGTAGGAAATCTGCCAGATCATAACCACAGACTGAGCATTTAGTTTTAGCTTTGCAAAGTGAAGAGGGTCTCATTAAAAGTCTTACCTGCTGTAAAGCTATGTATCCCATATGAAGCTGTTGAAGCATTTTTTGCTGGTTTGCCAAGGGAATACAGAGAGAATTGTGGTCAAACCTGCACTTCATCAACAGGTTTAATTTTGCCACCAGCCAGCACCAAGACAGATGTCAGACAGAAGGCTGGCATTTCTAATAGCTTGCCTCGTGCTTTTGAGATATCTGAAGTAGCCTAAGCAGAACACCATCTGACAGCTATGCCTTGGATTCAGCTCAGGTTGCATTGCATGTGTGCTAAGGCTTTGTAACAACATCCATAAGATCTGAGATCTTTTGGAGATCTTAGCTGTAGAGGGTCTTCATAATCCTTTTCATTTAAGGGAAATCTTAACCTTAATCTTAGCTAAGAAAAAAACCAGCTACTTAGCATTAGCTTTTTAGCATTACTTTTCAGCTTTTCAAACACTAAATCATATAAAACTCTGATAGCTCTCTAGTATTTGTTGTGCAATGCAGATGCTTCTGGATGTAAAAATCACACCAGTTATGTTGATTACAATTCTGAATAAATTTAATGATAAAAGGAGAAATGTCTTCCCTCTTTTGTAGTCTAAACCGATCTACATAAAAAAAAACTACATCTACATTTGAATGGAATTTGAAGTGACTGAGTGTAGAGGCATTGGCCTCTGTCTGCTGTTCTGGCTTTCGTATGAAATGTCATGGAACGGTCAAGTGCGATGCTGCGTATGCAAGCTTAGTTGAGTCATTTATATGGACACTAATGCGGCCCGTTGGTTTGTCACACTTATGAACAGAAGACAGTGGTTGCAGGCAGGGTCATTACAGGGGTTGCATAACACTTTTGTGGATGGGCATTGGATGCTTTCCCAGCATAAATAGGATAAAAGAATAATAAAAAATGATTTTGGATGCCACCATTTATTATGCCACATCCTGTTTTGGCCACTGTACGACGTATTCGGCTTGGTAACCAGCTGTCAACATTGTTTAATTCTGAGACAATCAACAAAGCATTTATAGAGGGCTTTTACAAGTCCCTTTTAAGTAGCTCAGTGTGTCATTGAAGTCTTGGGTAAAGGGCAAAAAAATCAAATTAAAAAACAAAACTAGGCCAAGAAGTTTTTCGTGAAGATGCGCAGTGCTTTTGGAATCCCAGAGCTCCCCTAATCACACTTATCATTTGCACATTACACATCTGTTTGCCCGGCCCTGCAGTGGATTGGTATCCATCCATCCATCCATCCAGGGTCGGCTTATATCTCAGCCTGGCATCCTGCACTCCCTGGGATTGGCTCCATCTTCTAGACCAGGATGAGTGGTTAGAAGATGGATGGATAGGTGGATGAATAAGTAGATGTTCAGCATAAAGTCATGGTATGTAATTAGACAGAGAAAGACCAAATACCTTGTATATACATGCATGCCATGTTGTGAGTGATGGTATGAAGAAACCAGAGATTGACAGGTCAATCAGTTGGGAACTGCAATTTTGTGAGCAATGAGGAGGTCAGTAGTCATGAAGTGGGAGTTAAATTGTCAGATGCGGTTTGTGGTTCAACAGTCAATCTACAGTCCTGTGGCCTGTGGATAATGCCCAAAAGATGAAGGTCATGAGTAGAAACATCCAAAATGAAGTTTCTCTGCAATGTTGCCAGGTTCTCCCTCTGTGACAGGGGGAGGAGTCTGTTACCTCCTTGAAATAGGACCGCTGCTCCTTTGGTGTGGCGTGAGAGGAGTCAGCTGAGGTGATTTGGGAATCTCATAAGAGTGCCACTGGGTCAGGTCCCAAGGGAGCTGTTTCAGGTGTGTCCCACTGGGCAGAGACCCTGGGTCAGATCCAGTACAGCTGGAAGGATTATAACTCTCAGGCGGCTTGGAAATTTCTAGACATCTCCCAGAAACATCTAGGGTCTGTGGCCTTGGAAAGAGATACATACCCTGTCATGCCTTTTTGATATCAATGACCCTATATTCGCTAATATACTTATTAGAAATGACTCATCACTGCTTAGCTTATGCTCTCATTCAGTCACTTTTAAAGTGTCCTCATGCGGTAATCGCTCTTTCTCATCTCAGATTAAATATGACCCATAGGAGGGGCAGATGGATGTGAAGATCGCAGGGAATACAGGAATGTCGGTCTAATGTCGGAGGTGAGTATCCTTTGTGAGTTTTAATGTGCGGTTGTAGATAACCTAAAATGTAAGCTTTTGTTTGAAAGTGGCGATACAGTAACTTACTAAGTAAAATCCCCTAAAAATAGAAATAGCATCTGTGAAAATGGATTGCTTATAAAAGAACATAACAGAAGAACATGACGTCTGTACATTTTTAATGTGTTAACAGCTGATACATCATATTTAGACTTAAAATCTCTTCCCCATAGACAATACTGAACCTGCTTGAGTCTTGTTGTTGGCGGCGCACCTTTCTCACGCTCAGTATGTGGAGGCTTTGATCAGGATGCCTTTGAGAAAAGTAAAGCGTTCATTGTTTTTGTGCGGTGGAAAATTTTGTTAGCGGTTTCAGCAGATGTTCACATGTACAGTATCAGGTAGGATGATATAGATTATTGTGAACCCGGTGTCAAACTTCACTTGGCCTGCAAAACAATATAACATTGAAATATTATCCCTGTTGGTCTCATTGACATATTCGGTAATTAAAAAAACATTGTTTGACTATAATGTCAAATGACCCAGCACAACATACAGTATTACAACCAGGGTGGGGCTGGAAAATGTAAGCTATTCTATCCTGGTCCACAGATGTTGTGATCTCTTCTTAGTAATGTGTCTGAGTCACCATCCCTGTCATTCGGGCACAAAGGCCTGTAAAACTTTTTAGGTAAACAGAACTATTAGGAGCAGTAAGCCATGGGTCATAGAGACCCTCTCTTTGGTTGGAGGTCAGAACTCTGTACTATCCTTCTTTTTGACTGTCCTCATATAGTGATCCACCAGTCCTTACCTTTTGCCATCTTTTGATTTCTTGAATAAATAACCCCTCCCCTAGTAGGGGACCTCTGGGAAGAGTGGCATCAAATATTAATGACGTGCTGCATAATTAATGGTGACAATTCATCGGTATTCACCTTGACCCCCATAATGTTAAGCACTGTTTTACTGTTCTGACCATGGGAGTGTAGAATTTCTGCTGTCACACCTAACTACCTTGCTGTTGAACTTTGCCCGTGGGTGTTTTTTCCACAACAAACTTATGTGAGAGGCTTGGCCAGGTCTTGTCCAGTTCTGAATGATTTTATTAAAAAAGCCAATGGCGGGGTTCAAACCTGCCAAGCATGTTTTGGCAAATGTTGTTGGACTGGTTGGTGGTACACAGTAACAGATGTTTTGAGTAGCAGTGCCTTTTGTAACATAATAAAATACAGGTTATTCATGAATGATATTTTCTGTACTTTCTGCAGGCTGCATTATTATTGCTAGCAGGTCTGTCATCGAAAACATACTTAATATTATTAGAGGCTGAATGCAGTGAGTCTCAATGCTCTGTGACACCGTAAGTTTAGCTCACCATCTGCACTGTTAAAATGCATTATAGGCTTTTTGCAGTAGGCACAATGTGACCTTTTCCAATTTCAAAAGACATTAAATTATTGCTTCAAGTATTACGGCATGACCTTGTATAAGCGGTATGGAAGATGGGTAGATGAAAGGCTGTAAGTATTTTCCTATATGGTGTGGGACGAGCGTAAACACACACACACAGACGCACACACACAGGAAACGGCGGGTTTGTGAGACTTGGCCTTGGAAAGGCAAATTTTATTCCACTCAGCAAGTGGAGAAGTGGGGAATAGGGAGGTGAGAAAAGTGAAATCACAGTGACAAGAGCTCTGGTCAATTATTACGGCCAGTGAGTAAGGCAGTCGAACCCGGTTGTCTCTGGCGCTGCCAAGGGAGCAGTTTTAAAGGGAATGTGCGTGCTGGACTAGGAGGGATGGGACATTACAGCTGTGTGCTGACCAGCTGTCCAAAACATGGGTGCTGAAGTTTTGGCAGCTGGCTGCTGTCTGTGGTACTGTACTTCATGCAAGGTCACCTGTCAACGGGCTGAAGCAGTGAACTCCACAGGTCCCCGAGGCATCGTCGTGACACCCGGCTTATTGTAGAAATGCTCCAACCTGATATGTTTTTTTACCTTGTTTTAAGTCTTGAGGGAAGTCCTTAGGAATATGTTGAAAAATGAAAGATTTAAGTTTTAATGTCAACCGTCTGTGCAAATTGTTGTTTAGAAATAGTAACGTAATATACACGGAGTTCAGGGTTAGGATTCCATATTTTTTAGCAAATCTCAAAAATACATTCTTAACACTTCTAGAGGAGACTCACAACTGTTAAAAGTGCATCCCTTAACACAAGCTGTATGACAAATACACTGTATATAGCATGTAGTCGCATAGAGTCTCAAAAATACTGCTGCCCTAAAATAAGCATGCTCTGCAGTGAAGTTTAACAATGTGACAACTGTTCAGTTCGGTAATAAGATTAGTAAAGTGCACAAATTTAGTCAGATAAATATATGTCTTGAAAATAAAACCAATTAGGGATCTGATGCAAAAGACATAGTTGTTTGTTGGTTTTTTTCCAAGTAGCAGAAGATACAGTAGGTGTCTTGGTAGTATATGTTCTGGTAAGTTGAAGTTTATTAGTGCAAGAACTAAGCCTGAGAAAGACACCGAAAACAAAAAATCGATACCATAGTGTAGATATGTCAGCTAACTTTTATGTATAGCAACATCGATGGCTAGTTTTTTTTTGTTGCTGCCTTTACTTTAAGAGGCTGATACATTAAATAAGTTCCTTATGGATGCAGAGATTCGGCCGTACTGTGTTTAAAGAGTCGAGGCGGCTGGACAGCATGACCTCAGTGTTTCCCTTGAGGCAGGTCAGGAAACATTACCATCTTCTCACTGGCACCCTGGAAAGGCCTTTCGGGACTTGCATGAACAATCCTTGTAGCTCTGCTTTAGTTCCAAAGAATCACACGGCATTAATAATCGGCGTCTGCTAGAGATCTGTTGTTTTTGTGTTATAAAACCATAAGCTTTGATTCTTCCCCTCTTCTTTTTAAAAGTAGCAATACTGTGACATTTCAAACGTTCAGCTCTATTTGTTTTTACAAATTTGACTCTGCTCAAGCTCACCCTAAAATAAACAGGATGGATTTCACGTGAAGTGAACCTGCGGCAATTTTTATAATGTCAAATAATGTCTGATGTTTCTCGCTTTTCTGGTACGGCGGGTGATGCCATGATGATATCTTGTGCGATGGTTTATGTGTAATATCATGTCCTACATTACATGAGCTATTAATTGCATTTTATGGAACTTCTCCAGGAAACCAAAAGTAGTGGTGCAGGTTCACTGGCTCTAACGACAGCAGTGTTATAAACATTTGGCACTGCCTCATTAGTCACAGTCGTGATCAGCTGTCATCCTGCCGCTTAAAGTCATACAACTGGTCTGGACATAAAATCAGTGTGAGAGAGTGATAACCAGCTCCACTGCTAGGCAATAACCGGCACAAAAGACAGTCTCCTCTGTCACACAAAATATTTATTTGCTTATTAGCTTACATCTTCCAGGGGTTGGTGGTGGTGCTGGTGGTGGGGGTGTATGTCTACCACTCTGCTTGTGTGGTTGGTTGTTTGACATGTAGACTGTTATGAGGAATAAAAAACTAATAAAAATGTTTGGTGACTACTAGACCTTACCACCTTCTACCACATGATGGCGCCTTCCTTTGGGGACCTTTGAGCGAACGGTCTGATTGGCATGTCCATACCCAGAAGCCTAAAATCCTACTAGTTTCATCACACTGCTGTTACACTTCAACATTCTTTTGGCAGGTAGGTAAGAATGCTTGCGTAACGCTTGGCCTGTCACTAGGAACAGTACGAGAAAAGGTCCACAGTGCGAACAGACTGACGCCAGGAAACCGTGGAGAAAGGCGGGAAGGCATGTGGGCACCCTACAAGTTACTGTTTCGGTCTGTGGGATTTGTGTACCTGTAGATTTATGCAAATCAGTGTGATTAATAGACCTGAAGTCACATCAGGAGAAAAGGCTTGTGCAATTAATGAAACCCGAATGTTTGAAAGTAAACTATAGGCCTCATAATATAATCAGTCTCTTATTAGTTTACCATCTAACTGGTGCAGTGGAGCTACATTAAAATTGCACACAGTAACATGTCAAATACCTTGCTGAGCTAGGGTATGAACTCTCTCGGAGATGGAACCTCAAACCTTGGTCTGAGCAGCTTGTCCACAATTTCTACTCTACCCATTTCCCTTCACAGAATGGAAAAGAAATATGCATATTATGTTTATGCTGGGTAATTAAAATAGTTTCCATGCGGTGGAGTGAGTGAGTCTCTTTGTGGGGTTCTGATTAAATACACACAGCTTTGAGCAAAAGGCAGTCAGCCGAGCACCTGGACCTCTCTGAGTGGCCCACATCATCCTACAGGTTAGCCCAAAATGATCTCACAGTTACAACTGGCAACATGCTCATTCATTTAGCATTCCTGAATGCATTACTGCTATTTAAAGCATTAATTTGGAGCAACCCCTTAATTAATCATTCATCATGAGGTCCCACACAGGATCTCTTTGAAACATCCCGTGATTGAATCTCAAATAACGTACTGGAGGTTTGTCGTAAAATCCTTTATACAAAAGGGGTGGGCAATCACAAGATGCATTAAAGAAGAGGTGGCATGGCCCCTTGATGTTTATATTTTTTGGGTAATCAGCGTCCCTTCCTTACACATGGTTACCTTAGTAACCAGCATATGTCAATGAAGCTCTGTGTTTACATATGGAAAACAGCAGAACTTTGAAGGGCTTGTTAAAAAAATCCAGATTCGAACTGTTCATCCCAGTTCCTGGAGTGTCACGCACACACACACCCACACACACACAAATGGATTTATTTTTAAAGCAGTTTGATCAGAGGCTCAGATATTTCAGTCTAGTACATTGACACAGTATTACCATTTTAAGGTTTTATAAGAGGGAGGAAGCACGTATACATATGTAGGGATGTTCAACTATTTAAAGATGCGACGTGTTCTCTGAAGGAACATAATATACCCACAGTAACACAGTCTGCATCACACCATTAAGCTCTATTTGTGAAACTCAAGATGAGTGCCACAATTCACATGATTACATCTCACAAGCTAACACCCAAACACTTTTTAATGGAGTGCCAAGATGGTACACTAAGGTGCTAAATTGTCCTGAACTTCTAATTGCAGTCATTTTTAAAGCTTTGCGTTGGTCAGTTTGGAGCTCATATTCACAAGCTACCCTTCAATCCAGACTGAAATAAGCAGTTAGAAGATGCATGATGGAACCACAGGCTGCACTACGACAAGCATACTGAGATAGTGTGGCCTTTTCCTCTGTTGTAGTAATCTGTTTTATTCTGTTCCACACTGTACAAATCTCGTTGTTTTTATTAATCACAGGTAAAGTACACTGAATACTCTATATTAGACAAATATTATTTTCTTAATTTACTGTTATACACACATTGATGTACAGTATTCAACAGCAAGAGGACCTCTGTATGAAAATCCCATACTTTAGTCACATTCTTATAGAATGTTGCCATGTGTCATACAGAAGCAGAAAGGCCTGATCAAGGATAAGTGCATTGTACTCTTTGGCAAATTTCTGACTTGTCTTAAATTGACACGTTTGCCTATTTTGTCGGACGTAAGGTAGAGTGTTCTTCCCTAGCACTGGATACCTATAGCCGAACCCATCCTGAATGGTTGGAGTGTGAATCAAACAGATTAACCATTGTGACAGAGCCTCAGAAGATTCACTGTCGCACTGGTAGAACGGGGTATAGAGGGAGTAGAACCTGGTGGGGCAGGGCAGTGACAGTGATTATGCTGCCAGTTGAAGACAATCGACTCAGCTCTCCCTGGGGCTTTAACGAGAACTCCCACACAAAGGTAGGGCGGAGAGTAGAACTCTGTTCTAACCAGCCACTCATGGATTTTCTCCCTAATCAGCCACAGACTGATAGCTGTTGCATCTCACTGTTGCCGACCTACCTGTCTCAACTCCATAGGCATTACATGAAAATTCCACAGAGACCACAGACTGCCGAGCGGTGAGGATGACAAACCAGGGCACCACAGACATTTGTAAACACCACCCTCACTGCCATATTTGCACAGTAAATAAATGCAACCCTCTGGGGTCTGTAAGGCTTACTCTGTGTTCCTCTGGGTATGATGGACCAGGACCAAGAAACCACACTACCTCCCAGCCACCACAATGGTCCTTCTCCCTTGGGGAGGTGAAATACTCTGAGGATTGATGCACGTATCCATCCAGAAGCAGCAAGAACCCCGGAAGATTGGCAGTGCCCCGGGCATACATGCTCGACAGCTGCTCCAGCGTGGCCCCGATGAGACCGGACAAAGCGCCAGCCAAAACCTGACTAAGCTCACTGATGTCGCCTACTTGTACACATTCATGCGTGCTCTGGAGAGCGGAGGGAACGGCAACAAATACTGGGGAGGCACAGTGTCCATATTACGTGCTTCCTGACACCAGCCGAAACTATCACATGAATGGGCTTCCAGTCCTTTTTGTGTGGGTCATTCATGTTGGCTACTCAGTTCAGTATCAAGACAGTGTCATGGTTGTCTATGGACTCAGAACTGCAGGGTCAAGAGACAAGGGAGGCAAGGATGCAAGTGCAAGTACAAATAGGGTTTTAATCATTAAAAGAACCACTGGGCTCTGCCCTGAATACAGCGGGTGACTAAGGCAGTGGACTCAAAGGAAAACAAGATGAGAACAGGATTACAGGTGCTAGGGCTCGAACGGGCAAGTCTAGGGAACTGACAGACAGAAGTAGAGGCATAAAAAACAATGCATGGAATGGGAACAAAACTGGGGGTGACAAACATGTGGCATGGGAAAGACAGGTTGAGAGACATGGACTTAAATAACATGAGACACAGGTGGAACACATGAGGGCAATCAGGGCAAGGGCCAACACGATGAGGAAACATGATGGATAAACATCAAACCCCCAACATTATTCAGGAGACCCAGAGCTCTGGTGTAGACGTGACACAAAGGCAGTCACAGAATTTTAGGTACTCAATGAAGAGTAATGGATCTGACATTTCATAGGAACAAGAGATATTAAAATCTAAAAATAATTCTTTTGAACAGTGGATTGTATTTCCAGTTGTGGGTGCAGGAGATGAAATACAGCAATAAATAGCTACACAGTGTATGCATCAATACAGATACTGAAGCACTGTTACAGATCAATGTACTGATGCAAAATAGAATTCTTTAATGAGGAGATCGTCACTCCCGGTAGCCTTTGCAGTTTGAGCCAAAACTGCTAAGCTTGTTAACAAAAGTTGGCTGACTAAACACGTGCCTGTCTGTCCCTTCAGAAGACGAACACCTTGGTTAGAATGAAAGAGGAGGCAGTGCTCCGGCGGAGGTTTTCCCTGTGCCCAATTCCCACTACCGGGCAGAAGATAGACCCCCGCAGTCTCATGCGGAATTTCTCCTATGGAGGAGACAATAGTGCCTACGCTCTGTGTGCAGGTAATCAGACCTGTGTAAAGGTTAAAATGGGATAAAAAAAAAAAACCTTCACTCCTTCCTAGTCACATGACATTAACTGTTAACTGTAAACAGCATCCCATCCAAGGTGTCCCCATAGGCTGCCAGCTGTATGTTCTGGGCTCCCCATGAACTTATACTGAAAAAGTCTGGAAGATGTTTGAATGGATGGAACATAAACTATTAACCTACCAATATGTTTCTCCAGTATCTGAAAGTTTATCTTGTGTAGTTAGAAGAGATAATGAACAATAAAATAAACATTTTGCTACATGCACTTATCCACTACCTGTTTTGAGTTAGTGCATAGTTTGCTTAATATACGAAGTAATGTTTATCTGTTTGTTTAGTTAACCTAATGAAACTAACTTGAGTCCATTTGTATATGAGCCAGCACATTGATTCTGTACATCTGAATATGGAATGAAGGAAAACTGGCTGGAGATAAGAAATGGTTAACACAGATTTAATGTATGTATCACTCTAGACAAGCCATGATTTTATATAATATCCACCTACGCTAGCTGGGGCATGGACTGGGGGAAAATGCTGTTTATTTTTGCTGTTGCCTGAGGAATCCAGTGAGACACCAGTAACTTCAATCACACTTCCTTTCTGACACACATAGCTTGTCAAGTTGCCCAGATCGACTACTGGGAGAGATATTTAACTCTTTTTCTGCAGTTAAAGGGCAACCACTTCAAGCAGTTGCATATGAAACAGGATTACATGAACGCAAAAGTGTGCACTAAAACCCAAAAAGTCTAGACTCAATTAATGTAAAATCTGCATGTTCTACTGCATGCATTGTGCTGCCAGCATGGAGATGTTCATTTTTGTGACATAGTATATAGCCATTTTCTATATCTTGTTCTAGTTTTAAAATCTGAAGTATGGTGTCATGAGTAAGGTCTCAATAATTGATTGTATTATTAAAACTATTAGTGCTATTTTTGCTTCTTTAATATTGGTATTTTGGATTTTTGTCTTACTCTTTCCATCTCAATCGTGTGTTTGATTTCAGGCACTGAGGTGGACAGGAATGGGGTCCTCCTACTAAAGGACCAATCCAGCCCTACTCTATCGCCCACTAACAAGGCAAGTGGAGTCCTCCTGCGCTAAAATACCACTGTTGTCACTGTTAGCGAATTTGTCGCTGAAGGAGGCCATCAGACTTAACAGCAATCAAACGGGAATTTCCTCTAGGGGGCGATAGGATTGGTGATTTCACTAGGGAAGTTTGAAGTATATGGAAAAATTATGTTAGAAAATCTGTTAATACTATAATACAGAATTTAGAGCTCATTATATAGATTAATAGATCTCATTATTGCTACAAATGTATAGCAATAAATCCAAGGTTTGGCCACATTAATATTATATAGTATATTAGCAGTAACTATTATATTCTAGTAAACAGCAAATTTTAATTGTATTACAACATTTACTTTTTTGAAAAAAAAAAAAAGTTTTATTTGGATTGAGTGTCTCGATACCCTGGTTATGTATTGTTGTTCTATAAATAAGCCAAACGGTGTACTGCTTACATGAACACAAAAGACCTAGAAAGGGCTGTACACCTGGTAATGACACAGAGAATCTCTGCCCTTGGATGTCAATACCAGTCAACGCAGAGGTGGCGCTCTCTTCCTCTTTTGTGGATTTGTTCCACTTAGCTAAGTGACCTGAGTTTGACAACCCACACTTTTATTTTCTTGCATTCAGACCAAGGCGAGTGTGTACTTCACCCAAAGCACCCCACCCCCCATCTAGACACACACACACACACACACACACACACACACACACACACACACACACACACACTGTCATTTTCATTCCCCCATTTACTGTGGGCTTCACGCCACCAATCAGTCTAGCTCTCCCTTATGAAATGGTTAACATACAGGTAGATCATGCATGATGATGCATTGACTTATTGAGTCTGTTTTGTCTGTTCTTTGTTCAAGAGCGGTCTACAGTATCTGACATTCCAATTTCACATTTTGTACAAAACTGCAATTAATCTTGCATCCAGCACGGTATTGTATACTCCACTGCCATATTTAAGTGTTGCATAATTTATTTACCAAAAACAAAATACACTAACCGGCCAATTCATTAGTTATACCTGTTCAACTGGTTGTTAAAGGTAATATGTAACTAGCCAATCATGCGGCAGAAACTCAGTGTATTTAGGCACATAGACATGGTCAAAAGGATCTGCTGAAGGTTAAACCAAACATCAAAATGGAGAAGAAGGTGATCTAAGTGACTTTGAATGTGGCAAGTTTGAGTATTTCAGAAACTGTGAATCTACTGGGATTATCACACACAACCACCTCTAGGGTTTACAGAGAATGGTCCGAAAAAGAAAAAGCATCCAGTGAGGGGCAGTTCTCTGGGCAAAAACACCTTGTTGATGGCAGAGGCCAGAGAAGAATGGCCAGACTGGTTTGAGCTGATAGAAATGCAACAGTAACTCAAATGACCACTTAATACACCCAAGGTATACAGAACAGCATCTCTGAACATACAACACATCAAATCTTGAAGCAGATGGGCTACAGCAGCAGAAGACCACAGCGGGTGCCACTCCTGTCATCTAAGAACAGGAAAATGTGGATACAGTGGGCACAGGCTCATCAAAATTGGAGAATGGAAGATTGGCAAAACATTGCCTGGTCTGAAGAGTCTTGATTTCTGCTGTGACATTCAGGGTCAAAATTAGGTGCAAACAACATGAAAGCATGGATCCATCTAGCCTTGTATCAACAATGCAGGCTGGTAGTGATGGTGTAATGGTGTGGGGGATATTTTCTTGGCACACTTTGGGCCCCTTAGTACCAACTGAGCATCATTAAAAAGCCACAGCCTACATGAGTATTGTTGCTGACCATGTTCAACCCTTTATGACCACAGTGTACCCATCTTCTAATGTGTACTTACAGCACGATGATGCTGTATATCACAAAGCTCATATCATTTCAGACTGATTTCTTGAACATGACCAATGAGTTCACTGTCCTCAAATGGCCTCTAGGCACCAGATCTCAATCCAATAGAGTACCGTTTGGATATGATGGAACAGGAGATTCGCATCTTGATGGTGCAGCTGACAGATCTGCAGCAACTGTGTGATGCTGTCATGTCAATATGGACCAAAATCTCTAAGGAATGTTTTAAACACCTTGTTGAATCTATGCCACAAAGAATTAAGGCATTTCTGAAGGCCAAAAGGGAGTCCAACCAGTTACTAGCAAGGTGCACCAAATGAAGTGGTCAGTGAGTGTAATATGAATGTATAAATATGTTTTCAGAATCATATCTCATTGCAGGCATAAAATTTGCAAGGCTGATTCATTATTTTAAAAAGTTTATGACCTGTGTAGCTAAATATAACTCAAGTTGAAGTTTTATTGACATGTGTTCCGGAGAGCACGGTGAAAATCATTTGCCAAAGTTGCAGGGGAGGGGACTGGACATGGGGGGGCAAAAACACAGTACAGATTCACAATAAATACAAAGAATATAGTGCAAACACAGATGGTTACAGTTATATACGGTTACAGTTGAATCACGGCTTCATGTACTGCAAGTTAATTAAACTATATTTGTGATTTGTCGAAGTGCAAGCACATTAGAATGTGGTTTTTACATATCCCAGCTTACTCTCCATGAGACACACACACACACACACACACACACACACACACACGAAGCTCAGGGTCTGAATACAGCGTCAGCCATTTATCCAGCACCCCTGAAGCAGTTTTGGAGGTGTGGACTTTGTTTGAAGGTCCAACAGTAAAGTGGTCACTTTGCTCTCCATAGCATTAAGACTGGAAACCTTACAATGATGGCATAGATATCTAACCTGTAGTCACACTCCACTCTAAGGACTCTAAGCGGTCTCCTTAACTTTCAAGTGAATGTTTAGCCATGCAGTGATCACGTAAAAGAAGTGCATGGTCACGCTACACACTCAGCCTCAGATTTTAATTTCTCTGCTTCTTGTCATTGCCAGTTGGAAATGAAGATGTTTGATGGTCATGACAAGGAAACGTCCTCTCCAGCTGAAAAGCAGTTGTGGAAAGAATCTCTCAAAGTTGGTAACTTTCATTTTTGATGTGCAAAAATGCAGCAACACCATGTTGTATAACTGTTGTAACTCAATGGCAAGCACTTCTAATCTGTGGATACCATAGAACATAGATATGGGAAGTATTAAGGACTTTCCTCTGCTACTGCAGCACCACCTACTGGTTGTTGGAGAGGTGGAGGAGTGGTATTTTTTCTCCAAGCAGAATCTTAACATATCATTTTCCCATTTTTCTTCTGTAGCTTCAAAAGAAGAATTATCAACAGGAAAAGAAGAAGGCAGCTCAGGAATTGTACACTGCTCTGAAGGACCCCAGTGTAGTCATCATATCTAATTGGCTAAAGGTGTCCTCCAATGAAAAGCAAATATACCGTAATTTGACTTAAAGGTTCATGAAGTCATTTATGATGTTAATGGTATGTGTTATCACATATACCAATGCTTTGGCGTCGACTCTGTTTCACTGCAGATTCGTGGCACCCTGAAGAGCTGGACCAAGTTATGGTGTGTTTTGAAGCCTGGAGTTCTTCTGATATACAAGACCCCCAAAGTGGACCAGTGGGTGGGAACAATCCTTCTTAATTCCTGCACAGTCATCGAGAGGCCTTCAAAAAAGGATGGCTTCTGCTTCAAGCTTTACCACCCACTGGACCAGTCCATCTGGGCCATGAAAGTGAGGGGTGGCCATAAACTTCTCAAAGCTGTTTTTTGTCATGTTCCAGGATCATATTATATCTTACTCTGTCTGTCTCTTTAGTCAGTCCTTTAACAAAGCACGCAATATTATGAATGTTGTGAGTATATGTTTGTCACTTTTCCAGGGTCCACAGGGGGAGAATGTAGGCTCCATCACACAACCCCTGCCCAGCAGTTACCTGATCTTCAGAGCTGCATCAGAATATGATGGTAGGCCCTTTGTGGGTTCACTGTTAAAACTGTTCCAGTAGGTTTCGGTCGGGGATTTATGTACGCGGGTGTCTGTCTGCGTAGGGGACTGCACACGCGAGGATCTTCACCCAAAGCTTGGTACTGTAGACACCCTCCTGTCTCCTTCTCGTTCCCGTGTCCCAGGTCGCTGTTGGATGGACTCTTTGGAGCTGGCCTTCAGCTCGTCCAGCCTTGGCAAGTTCAGCTCCAAAGCCAGTTCTGATGTGGACCTCGCTTGCTCCTCTGAGTCCTCACACAACCTTAACCTCCTGCAGTCTTCCTCCAGCGAGCAAATGCTCTCTGAGTGAGTGTGTACTTCCCTCAGCATGTCGCAACATACAATAAATAAGGAGGATGTGGGCATGTGGCATCATGGACACCAAACTGTCATGAAAAAGTTCAGAGATCCAAGTGCGGGGCAAGCAAGCTTAACTGATAATGAAGAATGAACATCACCAGTACGTAATCCAAGAATCAGGGTCGAAGAAAGAGCCATGTTCAGAAGCCAGTCCATTGAGATTCGTATACCCATCCAAATCACTTTCAGCAACTGGGGTCCAAAAGACAGGCAAGAGCTGGCAAACCAGTAGAAGTAAGTCATAAGCAGAGCAAGTCACTGGTTCCACAGCAAGCAGGCTCAGTACTGAAAGAAGTCCTTCACTCAATCAGGAGATGGTGCTACAGGTATGTCTAGTATTGTAGTAAGGCAGGTGATCTGTTTGGGTGTGGCTGAAAGGACTTCTTATTGGAGGCTGGTGTTACAAGACCTATGACTTAATCGCTTAGTGTATAGACTTGTGATCAGAATATTTCTCATTCATGTGCCTAACGAGCCTGTTCAAGCAATTGGAGCAACTGGTGGATAGGATGCCAGTCCATTACAAGGAACACACACAGTCACCCTCTAAGTATAATCTGGAGAGACCGGTTCACCTAAACCACGTATTTTAGGGTTGTGAGAGGAAAGTAGCGAAGAAATATGAGGAGAACTTGCAAACTCAAACAGAGCCATGCTAGGAACGTGTAATGGCAATGTGCAACAAAGAAATAGCCAGACACAAAGAATGAAAGAAGCTCCTCCATTACAGGGGAGCGATTGGATTGATAAAGCAATGAAGTAATATTTGCTCAAGTTCAGTCAGTACACTCTTGGCATATGAAAGTATATAATGTTTCTGTAAATTATCCATAGTCTCCTTCAATACCTTTAGTATATTCTATTTCCTGTATTGAACAGTCCTGATATTTGGGTGGAAATGGTCAGCGTAACTTTGACAAAATGTTTTCAAATCATCGTGCTTATCGGAGTCAAGCAGAATGTATATTAACGTTGTTGTTTTTTCTCTGATTTTCTTGTACTTTTCACACAGTTTTTTATATATTTATTGTTCAATACAGGGACTGAATTGCTGGTGTTACAGAGATAGCATTCTGCGTCCGTTTTCTATGTTAGACACATTTGTGTATCTTCGCCCACAATAACTTGGCCACTGCTAGACCCGCTGCATTTTTCACATTCACACAGGCTGAGATTTGGGGTCATGTGACACACAGAAGCGTAAAATGCTTTGAGGTATAACAGGCCAGAGATAATCAGATAAACATACTGTATACAGATAGATATAATCAGGCAATGGACAGAAGTCAGGGGTACTCATCCTTCACAATTCTAAGCACTAACGATTGTTCTCTTGAGAAGTAAGACATGGCTTGATCTGGGATTGGTAAGCAGTCAAGTTCCTTACATCCGTCTTGTGGATCTGCCTTTGCGTATGTGAGGTAGGACAGCCACTGCATTGCACAGTTTGTCATGATCATTCTGTGGCACTCTCTGGTTTTTCTTGCACAAGGTTGTTCCATTGCTAATGGACTAAAGGACGATTACTGCTATCGGATGATTTTATGACAACTAATAGCAGGATGGCTTATTTAGAAAAATGAGAGAAATAGTATGAAAATTATATTTTTTATTGCGGCATTATATAATAATGATTTCATTAATGATAGCATTCATATAATGACTTTTATAGAACAGCATGTACAATGAAATGTTTTTGAGCCTTTTCAGTAAAATCCTTCCTTAAATATTGCCTAGACATTGATTGTACATGTACCAGGGGGACAGTGGCAGTTGTTGCTGTGGTAACACAGCCTGTGACATTCTGAAATATTTCTTCTATGATTTACAATGCAGCAACATTGCCCTGTGTGGTTGACTTTGTCATATGCCTTACATATATGTAATGCTGAAGCATGACGGTGGTAATAAGAAAGGAAGAAGGTTTCTAAAGTTAATGTTAGTTTTTATTGTGCAAGAAATATTTAACATCACTTTTATCCTTTGATGTGTTGAATATGCACATGAGCTGATTAAGAATCTGGAATGGATGATGTTAAGCTGAACTAACATGAATTTGGGCTGCATCATGTTTCAGAACACAGCTGAACGAGTCCATGGAGCATGACGGCTACTCTGACAAATCAGGGAAGGAGACTCATGAAGATTTAGACAACGGAGCAAATGAAATCAGTGGGAGGGTGACTGAAGAGAGCGACATGGACCAATCAGATGAGTTTCTTCCCAGCCTTCAGGCCACAGCCTATGTTGAAGAAGAACAGGAAGAGATGGGAGAGGTAAATTTAAGGAGCTGGAGAAGCCTATGAATAAAGTCACAGGACTAACACATGATAGTTTACCCTGGGACTTTAATGAATTAGGTATGCGGTAATTAATGAACAAAATATCATTGTGATGAAAACAGCTGCGGTTGCAGAAGGAGTTGAATGGTGCTACATTTTCCTCATATTTGCTTTGGTCAGTTATAGTTATATTGATTAATCTGGGTATATACTATATATTTAAACATCAATCCTCCGATCTGAAACCTATACGACAAAGAATAGAAATGACATGCAGTTAGAATGGAAACTCACTGAAAGATGGACTGATGCCTTCAGGACATTGTGGTTTTGTTGGCTGTGTTCATGTGGTTTTGAGAACAGATCATCATAAAAAAGTACAAATCACAACATAGTGAGTAAACATCAAAATTGCTGATTTTAAGGATATGTTCTATTCTTCCAGTTATTTTGACTAAGGCAACCACTAGCCTTTGAGAATTGTCTTGAAAAGGGAATTTTTTTGGCACTAAAACTGTTATGAAGGAGGATAGATAAACTTAGTATCTATTGGGTATCCTAAAGATCAAGTGGGATTAATAATGTAACAACTGCAATGTTAGTTTCCACATCCTCAAAATACATGGCTTTTCCATAGTAAAAACAGTGCCAGATGTTGAATGTTCATCCCTCAGGCAGGAGAGATGTCCCAAGTGGAGACGGTCTCTGAAGAGAACAAAAGTTTGATGTGGACCTTGCTGAAGCAGCTACGCCCAGGGATGGACCTGTCGAAAGTGGTCCTGCCCACCTTCATCCTGGAACCACGTTCCTTCCTGGACAAGCTCTCTGATTACTACTACCACGCTGACTTACTCTCACAGTAAACATGCTGACACTTGAGCCTTTTCTGTTTAATGAAGAAAACTATTCTGTCTAATTAGCTTATTTAGGGAGTTTTCTTTGGCATCTTTGCATTCTCCTTGTGGTATGCGTTGGAAATTTTTCCTCCAGTCAACATTCATTAGATTTTGATAGCATGGATGTTTGCTGACAGTAATATCGTACAGCTTGTCTAGTGAATGAAGTGTTTTCACAGAATGATCGTCTTTCTTCTGTGCTGGTAGGGCAGTGACAGCAGAGAGCCCTTACTGTCGCATAAAGCGAGTTCTGCAATGGTATCTTTCCGGTTTTTACAAGAAGCCTAAGGTATGCTCCAAATTCAGCACCTTTTTAATAGGCTTTGGGGATTGAATGTGATTTTCTCTACTAGTCCTTTTTCTCATCTCACCTCAGTCAATGAATTTGAATTCCTGTGTTACTAGGTGAAGATATTGATGAGTAACTGAATGTATCTTGGGTACCTTGTGGAGCTCCACCTTCTCTTTCTGCCATGTCGCTGTTGTGTAACATGGGATTGCATTACAGGGCCTGAAGAAGCCGTACAATCCCATCCTTGGGGAGACATTTCGATGCTGCTGGTTCCATCCAAAAACCGGCAGCTGTACCTTTTACATAGCAGAACAGGTGAGCAGCCCATTGGCAAAACGCAGCCTGACTTAACTTCTTAGCGAGTTGGTTATGTCGTGAAGGTATGGGAAGGCATGTTGGCAGTCGGTGTTCGTGCCAGCTTATCTTCTTCATAATAGAGCAGCATTCTGGCTAATTGCAGGGCACAGTTACCTCACAAACCTGTGTGTGGTATTTGCACATTTTCCCATATTGCCCTGGTTATCTCCAGGTACTTTCCACAGTTCAAATATATGCTGTTAGGTGGACTGGTGTCCCTAATCATGTGTCACTTGCAGCGGACCGGAATCCCGTATTGGGTGTTCCACTGCCTTGTGCCTGTGCTGCCTGACACAGTGACCCTGAAGTAGAGAAAAGGCTGGAAGATAGACGGATGAATAGATGGAGGGACAGATGGATGGATGGAGGGATGGATGAATAGATGGAGGGATGGATGGATGGTGGGACGGACGGATGGATCCATTGATCGATCGATGGAAGGACAGATGGATAGAGGGATGGAGGGATGCACTAAGGTTGATGTCATCACAGCATACCTTTGTCTTTGTTTCACTTTTTGGTATTTTTGGTATGAGCCAGCCCATTTCAGTTTAACACGCTTCTACTAACATGACAAGAGTTTGGGACTGGGCCAAACTAGCTAACAGTGCGTCTGTTTACTTCTGCTTGGCTGTTGATTATGTGGTTGTGCCATAATAAAAACCAGAGCAACATTATCAGTCATAGATCAAAAGCCGAGTGCCAGCATTTTATGATGACATATTTATGATACACTTCCAGCATGTACAGTATTGTTCGTGTAAAATTGTTTTTATGTGAGCTCATTGTGCGTATCTTGTAGCTAATGCATCTCACATGGTCAAACTACTCATGTGTACTGATGTTTATTTGTTTACAGTCAAGCATGGTCCTTTTCCTCTGCCATAGGTATCACATCACCCACCAATCTCTGCCTTTTACGTCAACAACAGGAAAGATGGCTTCTGCTTACACGGGAGTATTCTGGCAAAATCCAAGTATTATGGTAAATATGCACATAATGTTCTCAGATTTAACTTTACTTCAGATTTTTCCCCCAATACACTCATCAAATCAATCATGTTTCACTTAAGGCAACTCTTTATCTGCAATCCTGGATGGTAATGCAAGACTGATATTCCTGGCCAGAGATGAAGAGTACATCATCACTATGCCGTATGCACACTGTAAAGGTAACGTGACTCTGCTATTCAGACCTTGTTCTCTTTGTTCCAGTATGTTTTTAAGACACTGACATTCAGTACAGTAGCCCTTCGTTGCAATAAACACGACATGCATCACTGCCATTATAAACAGAAATTCATTTAAAACTTGTGTTTCACAGGTATTTTATATGGCACCATGACAATGGAGCTTGGAGGGAAAGTCACGATCGTCTGTAAAAAAACAAACCATGTCGTAGACCTTGAATTCAAACTTAAGGTATGGTTTAACCAATAATTTGCAATTAGAAGGCAGAATGAGAAAATACGTTCCTTAAAATGATGTCTTCCACATCTTTCATAGCCCTTCCTGAGCAGCTCTTGCAGTGTAAACCAGATTTCAGGGAAGATCCTCACTGGTGAAGATGTGCTGGCTAGCATAGATGGACACTGGGTAAGACAAACTTGTCATTTACATCTGCCAACGTAAAGGAAGTATTTTAGTCAAGCTGGATATATCCTGGATGCTTTTTGTTCAGTAGTTTTTATAATTTATTAATTCTAGTTGCCAGATCATAATGTCAGTGAAAAATGCTTGTGGGAAATGGTATTCATCTTAAAAGTATGTGTAGCTTTTACTTTTTGCTGTTTTGGTCTGTTAGTAAAGCGTTCCTCCCGAATGAGTGTTGCTTGTATTTCCAGGATGGGGAGGTGTTTCTCCGCGATAAAAAGACTGGCCACCAGGAGGTGCTATGGAACCCTAGTCCAGAAATGCGGCAGCAGAGACTAAAGAGACAAGTGGTTCGGCTGGACCAGCAGGGGGAGTTTGAGTCTGAAAGGTACATAGTTCTATACAGTCTTGCATTGTATAGTATATAACTGACTGAATCACTCTATGTACTGGACCAAGGACATAGGTACGTGACATGACTCTACCTCTAAGCTGTAAACTTCTTTGATTCTCTTTTGGCCTGCATGTCTTGTCTTAAAGCTGTACTAAATGGATCATTTTCTCACAGTATTTGTAGTCTTGCTGTTAAGGGTTAATTGATTGCCCCCAGACTCTGGCAGCATGTCACCAGTGCCATCATCAGCCAGGATCAGGAACAGGCCACCCAGGAGAAGTTTGTCCTGGAGGAGGCCCAGAGACGGGAGGCTCGACAGCGTGGGGACAAGGTCTGGACCCCCAGACTGTTCAGACTCGACCCCGGCTACAACGAGTGGCGCTACAAATATGCAGAGTACGCACTTTTCTAGGACGGGGTCCACGGTGTGGGGGTGTAAAAGCTAGCTATAAATAAGTAGTAAATGCTGAATATCTTCAATGCATAGTACCCTAGAGTTGTTCCAGTATGCCGCCGTTTTGCACAGAAAGGCTATAAGACTCTTGTAGTAAATTCAAGCAGTCCTGCTATTATGAACAGAAGTAGGCAGCAAAACTGAGCATGCTGTTTTAGCTTGCCATAATATCCTATATTCAACTGCCTCCCCAGCACTAGGCCCTGGGATGCTGATACATGCCTTGTTCAGTTTGAGAAGGACAGCGTGATCCAGACCAAGGAGAGGCAGGATTCTCAGCTCAAGGAGTCCTACGACCAGAACTGGACAGTCGAGCAGAAGGTGGGAGCTCCTCCACATGCTAGGCAGCACAGGGTCAACAACAAATAGTAGCAAGACTTTGCTTTTGTTCTCCGTAGAGCCCTCAGAAGAGCCTTCTTTTCAACAGCCTGATGAGAAAGTAATACACTATTAATCCAATATTACTGGACTAATCTTTTTTCAGTTTACGGACAGCAGGGAGTCAGATCTTATTGACTTAAATGTGTCCACGTGGCAGGCCCGTGCGGAGGGCAAACACAGGAAGCCCAGCAGCCAGCCGTCGAGTTGCAGCCAGAACACGGAGAGCAGCGGCTCCACACCCGAGCCCACACAGGAATCCTCTGACAATGAAGGTAAGGCTCATCCCTTTCCACATGAAGGAAACATGGTGCGTTTCGGTGAATCTCACCAATGTTTTTTCTACTTTTTGTCACCGATCTTCAGAATTCGTGACCCAGTGTGCCAGATGTAACAAAGAGTTGAGGGACTTTGCTCAAATTGAGGCCTACATCGTATCAATCAAGAGAACGCAAAACGACATACAGAGGTCAGTCGTGTACATCTCCCTCCGGCAGATGTAACACCGTCTTGCACCGTTTAGAGTGTTTTCACTCAATTATTTGCTTTTTCGTAGAAGCCATTACATTATTTCCTCTTACCGTGTTCTTCCGATGTTTCCAGAAACCTGTGCACACTGAGCCAGCAGATCCACCAGAGTAGAAACTCGTCGGAGAACATGGCTTTTAGTGGCCGCTACTGCGTCATCCTTTGTGTGCTGCTGCTCTTCCAGTTGTTCATCAACTACTTGTACACTTGAGAAAGTACACTGAGCCATTGGCATCAAAGCGACCTCTATACTTGTTATCAATCAGTAAGATGGTGAAATGAAAAAGCACTGAGCACTTTGGAGGTGGACAGAGGAGACGTAAAAGAAATGAATGAAAATATATTGTGAAATTTTTGAAAGATTTCGTATTCCTTCCTGATGGTCTTAAGTAATACTTGCGATCATGTTTTTGTGTGTGAGTGATACATACAGTTTGTGACTTTTACTTCCCGTTAAAATTAATTCAAATGCCAACAAGTTAAAAGCACAAATAGAATAGAAAGGTCCAAATTCAGAAATTACTTAGGAAACAGTATTTCCATCCATCTTATATGCATTTATCCTGGTCAGGGTTGCTGGGGTCCTGGAAGCTCTGACTGGCAGCATTGGGCACAAGGCCAGGGTACACCCTGGACAGGATGCCAGTTCATCATAGGGTACAAGGCTAAGATTCACCCTGGACGGGATGCCAGTTCATCATAGGGTACAAGGCTAAGATTCACCCTGGACGGGATGCCAGTTCATCAGAGGGTACAAGGCTAGGGTACACCCTCGATGGGATGCCAGTGGAAACAGTATCCTCACTATTTAACGATAGGAGGATCCAGTTAAATGTGCACCTCTGATTATGCACCTGATTATGAATGAATTATATGTTTTTAAGAGTTTATGAAACAACATGCATTGGCACAGGGAAACTAAAGGTTTTTTATTTATTTATTGTAAACTTTAAGGACATGTTGATCGACATCTGAATTCATATTTTTTAAGAAATATGAATCAATTAAAAAAACACCTGACCAAACTGTCATTAACACTATTTTTTATTGAGTGACAAAAAAAGGGAAAAAAACGTTTATTGAAGGAGGAAATTGTTTTTTCTGAAACAGTTTATTTCAGCACATGGGAGACATTCAGTTCTGTATGGATATATTGATAAAATTGTGCTATAGCTATTTGTGTATGTTTCATTTATAAAAATGAGTTTTGTTAATAAATTACTGGCAAAGTATTTTTTAAAATTCCATGTAATTGATCTTTGGTTTTTGCAAAAGTGTGGATTAAAAGAAATGCTATCCCATAATGACACCCCCCTCACTAGGAGTGCCGTGAAACTCATTGCGTAAGGTACAGCCCATTTAAACAATCATTTTAGTTTATTCACTGTAAATGATTACAGTAGATTTGAGGAAAAAAAGTTTTTTTTAACTAAACCTTTAAATTAAAGGTTGCAAAGTGATTTGCACTCTGTTCTGTCATCACTGTTTTACTTCTGGCAGTCACTTATCCAGAACATTTCATGATAAAAAGTGCAAAGTTCATCCCAACATTCTCTTCCGGGTGGATGTTTTAAAACATGATCGAATATGGAGGAAGGGAGGCCACTCCTGTCCCACGTAACTCCTGCATTTTTCCAGTGGCTAAGCCCTGAGTAGAACCCCAGCCTGGAGCTCCTGGGCCTGGCTGACTAGCATCCCCCGTGGGATTTCCTGCATTCTCTGTAATATGGAGTGACCTTACATCTGCTCCCAGCTACATGGCTGACTGCTGCTTTATCTCACATCAGGGAAATCATATTCACTAGTTGGCTGTATGTCTCTCCAGTGTGCCCTGTATTAAAGTCGTTCAGTTAAACTATAAATCATCTGTTTTTTGAGATTACCAGCACCAGAACATCCCAATAAAACAACTTATTAAAACTAGGCCAGTGTTAAAAGGAATGCCTTGTCCATTATTGCTATTACTCTGATGTGTTTGGATTAAATAAGCAGAGTGAACCGTAGTTCATACACACATGGCATGAAACATGAAATGGGACTAGGTGTAGGGGCTAGTGATGGGACAAATGAGGGTTCAAAACCTGTGGTGCATGGGAGTATCCCGAAATTCCCCGCTGATACCAAGCAGGGGTTTCGAATCCTCGTTTGTCCCATCACTAGTAGAGGACACATCTGGAATAGTGACAGGTGAAGGGTATTGGGAAGTAATGACACAAGTGTCAAAAAGTGTGGGAGTGTCTCTGGTGAAGTCCGAATCCAGCTGCATGCCTAACTCGTGATTTTGGAAATGTAACAAATGAAGGAGCTAAAGGAGTGAAGAAACAGAGTGCCTTTATGGAAAATGTGATTCAAGTTAAGCCGGAAGTCACTGACCAGATTCTCTGGAGTATGAAGAAGTCTCATGAAGAAAACTACAAATGATCTTTGTATTTATTCTTAAATATGAGTGCATATATGTACGTAGTAGTATGTAACAAAGTATAAAATATTATTTAGAAATAAAACGTCACATAAATAAATATATGGTTTCCTATTTTTATTTACGATAATCGATGGGATAAACTTCCTCTGATGGAGAAGGAACAGAATATAGACATTTTTATACTTAAAAAAAAATAAAGGCCGTATGCACAATCATCATATCACACTGGTGGAGTGTTGACGAAAAAGGAAACTGGAAACTTGACATCACTGAATTACGGCCGTACTTCCCGCTAATATACATATTATCTCAAATGTACCGTTTTTAAAGAAAAGGAAGAATCCGTGCTTAGACGCGGGTACAAAGACAGTGTGTTTTTAAACACGGGTGCCCTTCCATGTAGACCGGCCATCGGTCCAGTGTTGTGTGTAGATATGTAGGCTGTTCACGTACGTATTTGTCTTGAATGACCAGAAGCGTTTCTACTGGGAGGTCTATTCCTCCTGGGGGGGTCGGGGGGGCTATTAAAATGACGATATTCCGTGATTCAGGTCTGCGACAGAAGTCGTGATCGAGTAATTACGTGTGTAATCCAAATGTATTAACGTTGATGAGTTATATACAGGGGCGCGACAATGATTCTGTTGTTACAGTAAAACACACAAGTTGCTCAGACATACGTCGTTTGCTTTTCAAACTTTCGGTTTTGATCGCACGTAACAGCCTACCGGCCGACAGCATTACTTTGCAGAGGTAAGTATAGCCTATGGTACTTTGAACAGTTGGTATCAAAATTCCAAAGTCACTACTCCGGCCATTTAACGCTACTCACTACATGGGAGAGCCGGCGGAAAGTGGTCTGGTTTACTATTTCATGGATAGTATTGCCAGTTTGGTAAACATTTTATTTATTGATATACAAGCGCGTACACTGACAGGTGAACACGTCTAACGGTGTTAAATGTACGTACACTTGCACGCATTTTAAACACTATAAATCACCCTGATGTTTCTCTCCATTCAGCCTCTGGTCCGAGTTTTTCGAGACTGTCTCTAAACGTTGTTGCCCGGTGAGAGACGGAGTGATCGTAAACATGTCCGAATCTAAATGGGATTCAAAGACAGATCACCCCGACCCACAGTCAGCCAACAAGACGCATAGAGTCCTCTTTGTCACCTACCTGATAGCAGCATTGGACATCACATGTCTGTTCGTCCAGTTTTCTATAACCCCGGTGAGTAACGGTGATGAAAGTGTACGAGAAGCGGACACGATATGTTTCAATGTACGGCGCTTTTGAAAACATGTTGTCAGGTATATAGGGTGTCGGCACACTGTTTTAAGTTCTCTACAATTTATATCAAACGTTAATAATCCATGCTTGATGATCTACCTTTTGAGTCGCTTTTAATACTTAAATATTTGTTTTCCACTGAACAGTATTTGGCGAAAAGGCTGGGATTTGACACGCTGTGGTTCGGATACTTACAAACAATGGTAGGAGTAATTCAGCTTTTGGGTGGCCCTATATTTGGCAGGTGGGTACATTTTAAATACATCCTTCAGTTGTTCTTGTTTGCAAAAAAACCTGAGGATTTGTCACAGATGGATCAGTTTAGTCAGACGAAGTTTGACACAGCCTGGAGGTATTCAGTAATACTTGAATACTTGGCTTCCCTGAAAATTAGCAAGGCACTTCAAGGAGAGGGTCCTTAGCAGTAAATTAGCAGCAAAAGCATACCATTCACGTAGTGTGGCGTTTTCATGTTCATCCGACTGTAGCACTTCACGCTGAGCATCTACTCATCCTAGTACTCATTCACGATCCACAGTACTCAAACTGTTGATGTCTTTCAGAAGTGTACTTTCTTATCCCTTATTATCTCTTATTTTTTACTTTAATATTTAATACCTTACGGCCTCAGTCCCTATACAAAAAAGGTGGGTCTGTGATGCTGAGATCGTGCAGAATGACACGCTGTGCCGATTGCAGGTTCGCTGACTTGTTCGGAGCACGGACAGCCCTGGCTATGTCATCTTTAGCCTCTGTGGTCTACTTTGTCCTGCTGGCAGTGGCTAACAGCACCACCATGCTCTTTCTCCATAAGCTGCCAACCATCTTCATGCACACCTTGCCAGGTAATTGACTTTCTGCCGGGGGTTGCTCCTTGAATGGAAACTCTTTGCTCAGGTGTATCACTGGTAATTACCTATTTATGCTACGTCCGTTACTCGGGCATGTTGTGGAGTGGGTAACACCTGTTGCAGCATTTGTCAGTCGAGCTCCGATATCCCCGACTTAAATAATTGGTGGAGTAATACTCGATACCACAGAACAAGCTGCAGTGTAACTCTACATGTGCGTTTTAACAAGATGCTGGGGATTGTAGTGTTATGTGTGTAACTGACAACTTCATACAATGTTCTAACTTGGGAACTTAATAAACTTTTATTATTCCAACATAACTCCCCGAATATAGCATGAACGATCACACCAAAAGAATGACAGTACTTAACCACTCAGGCCCTCTGCCCAATTGCTCTATACCTAACTGCACACATTCTTAAAAGAACATTACATCATTAAACAGAGATGACAGAACAGGCTGCTATTCTGCTGACACCATCCACATGATCATACATTTTAGCCTCCCTCTTCCCTTTAAAATTGTACCTGTAATTACTACTGCCACTCATCCATTCGTCCACCCATCCGTCCATCTCTCCTACATATGAGATATAGGGTGATGGCTTGAGCCTGGAGCATGTGACACATGGCTGGGGTACACCGTGGATGAGATGCCAGACCATTTCCCAAGGACCACAATAAGATTCCAACTACAAAACCCTTGGCTGATTAATAACATTTACATTGGTACATATGATCAATTATACCGCATGTAGGGGGATTGAGGGCTCCATTCAACAGTATATAATGTATTAATAAAAGATGATAATGTTTTTTAAACAGCTACTCATTTCATATTATCAAACAGATCATTGCTAGTACAGACCAATAGAACTGTGAGTTGTCCAAGTCTGTGTAGTATGGCAATATTTTACTCTAGAAAAGAGCATCTCAAGTTTAATTTAATCATACTTAGTGACCACATTTTTATTCTTTTGAATTTTCCAACAATTTCCAAACACTGCTCACTTTTGGTCGACTACAAATATTTGGTTCCCTTTGTCTTCAGTCTCACACTTACAATTTATGTACATCCATTTTTCATCTTTGAATTCTCTCAGAAGGCAAAGGCTGGGCCTCTATTACTTGCGACAACCTTTTTGAATTTGAAATTTTAGACTGCCCTAGTAATTATGAACAATAACTCCATGGTGTGTCCACATTTAGATGTACCTTAAAATAAAGTTGGGCTCACATCAGCTTGTGACGTATGGTAGCAGGTGTTGTCTGCAGTGAAATACTTCGTTCTTCAGACCTGTATCTAAAACATGCCATTCCGAGCTTTAAGAATAAGTCTTTCAATAGTTCTCAGTGTGCAAAACGTTCCATCCCTGCTGCAGTTTGCACAAGCTAATCTTGAGCACCATATCATTTGGAGACCTGTACAGGTAACGGCCCATCGTGTACGAATGTTCGGCATACGCAAATCTGTCGATACGAAGAAAATCATTTTGTACCTAAATGAACAGTATATATTTTTTATTTTAGTAGGAACGTAGGAGAGAGCGAAAATAGCATTCAAATTCCATGCTTGGATGTGGCGCCACCAAATGTTATTCTTCACAGTTGTCTTCCAAGCGCTATAGTTTAAATCGCTATTTTTATCGCTATTTAATTTGCGAATATTAACCCACAAAATGTCGCCTAAGGTTTCTGAAAAGCCCAGGAAGAGTGAGGTTATTCCACCGAAAGTGAAAGTATCGATTGGACGCATTGATCGCTCGTTATGCTACCTGCATTTGTTGCATTTTATAATTTTATTACTATTTTTATGCAACGTATGATTATGTATTAATGTAATGTTACATTTTAGGTTGGGTGGGGGTTCTGGGGGGGGGGGGGGGGGGGCGTGGGGACCCCTTGGGGGTTTTCTCCCGTGGGGGGAGGGTTTTTGTTGTTTTTTTTTTATTTTTTTTTTTACGGTTCTTTTTGATCGATTCTTTTTTTTGTGTGGG
>JAACJT020000007.1:20632277-20697114 GCA_009936485.2 Gymnarchus niloticus
GGGGCGCTTGAGGAACCCTTAGGTCGTTTCTCCACTGAGATCAAGGTTAATTGCGTTAATTTACTAAATTTCGCTTTACGCAGTTTCATAGGCCAGACTTTTGTTCGTGAGGCGCGGTAAGCCTGTCCTTTTCAGAAAAGATCGTATTTACACTCTTGAAAGCTGAAGTTAAACGAAAGCTAGCATGTGTTATAAAATATGTCCCACTGCAGGGGCGCCGCTAGAAAATGTGGGCCCTATGAAAGAATAGGCCTATACTATTGAGCCCCTACCCCCAAACAAAAAACACCCAGTAACTTAGAAAACCCACACTTAATTCCTTATTGGTTCTAAACTCTGTAAAATGTCATAGAAAAAAATATTACTTTTCACCACTGGGTGTCAATTTTCACTGATTACATAATTTTCTGTATTAGCAAACGTGTGCTAGTTAGCTAGCTTTAAATATATAATACATATATAATATATAATACACTGAGCTCTTAATTACATTTGGATCATACATGTTTTCGGTTGTTATAAAGTTACCCTACCGAAGTTTTCTGTGAAATGACTCAATATTAATATTGGCTAGTTATCTACGAGTGAAATGGATACCAAACTACATTCCGTGAACAAAAAAACACCTTTCTTTGGAAAAAAAACCGTGTGACCAACTGTCGACCATTCTTCTCCCTCTCAGCTTTCTCCTTTCTTTCGTTTCTTTTTTGAAATTCCGATTTTATTTTCACTAAAGAGATGACAAATGTTTTAACTGACAAAAAAAACAAAAAAACAACCCTAATCGTTGCTACGTAGTCCGTGACAGAATGACGGTTGAGTGGAAAGGGAGGGCGATTTTAATTTGTCAGGTGGGGGTTCATATTAGTTAACCGCCGATTTTAGTTTGTCAGTTGGGGTTAATATTAGTTAACCGCCGATTTTAATTTGTCAGTTGGGGTTGATATTAGTTAACTGCCGATTTTAATTTGTCAGGTGGAGGTTGATATTAGTTAACTGCCGATTTTAGTTTGTCAGTTGGGGTTAATATTAGTTAACCGCCGATTTTAGTTTGTCAGTTGGGGTTAATATTAGTTAACCGCCGATTGTAATTTGTCAGTTGGGGTTAATATTAGTTAACCGCCGATTTTAATTTGTCAGGTGGGGTTGATATTAGTTAACCGCCGATTTTAGTTTGTCAGGTGGGGTTGATATTAGTTAGCCGCCTCTCTGCCTGTCACTTGCAGAGCCGCTTTCGTGATTTGCTTCCGTGGAAATAAGTAGCCTAAAGGTCGCTAGATTTTGGACTAGGCATTTGAAAATGAATGAACATAAAATAAATCAGCAAATGGCCCTGTCAGTGCTGGGCCCATAGAATAGTCCTAACTCCCTCCTCCTTACGGTGCCCCTGTGTCCCAGTACTACACCGTGGTAATCAGTGCTACACACAATTAGCATTCTCTCCTCTTCTCTTGTCAGGGACTCAGATGGTTGTGGCAGACCTGACAGAGCCAGAGAACCGGGCAGCAGCCCTTGCCAAATTGGGCCTTTGCTTTGGTTTTGGGATGATCATAGGCTCCTCCCTGGGGGGCACACTCAGCACACGTTATGGGTATGTTCTCCACCTCTTCTCCCATGGGTTTGCATGGAGGCTTCTTTTTTAAAAAAGATTTAATTAAACACCTTACCCCAGTATGCATAATGTAATAGGTGCCCCTGCTGGAATTTTGTGCAGTTTTCAAGCCCTTTTTGAAGTTTTTCTAAACAGGATTTAAATGATAGAAGATACTGGTGTTCATTAATGTGACTCTGCTAGATGATAATATTAGTTAATGTCAGCAGACCTGGTTGAATAATCAGGTGGTGATTGTCACCATCTGCACAGGGGCCATGCATATCAACACCATGGTGTTTTCCACAATGTTTACTGGTGGTAAGGTTTTGAGTGAAAGTATCGATGGCGCCTGGGTTTTTCTTTTATGTTTAAAAGTTTTAAATATACACCTTGCATATTAAATTTAATAAAAGTAGGTCCACCTTCATGTTAGTGCTCTTTTGTGTGCTTTAAGCTTACTGTCTTTAATGTCTTAGTTAAATTTAACAATTTAATCTTTTCCAAAGGTAGTCAGAAAACAAAGAATTACTGTAATTAAAACTGAAGCTCAATTAAAATATTTATGACAGAATAGTACATATCTATGAGTATTTACCCTGGGTGTTCTGAGACAGATATCAAAGATTTCATTGCTATTGCTTTGAATATTTTTGGTCCCAGTGGTCTAAAACCTGTGAAGCCATTTTACTCTTTTTCCTTTGGGGGGCAGTATTGGCTCATATATCAGATTATTGACCTCTGGAAATTGAGGTAATTGAATTCTTTCTCTCAGTCAATTATCTGAAAGATGCCCCCCATCTGTTGCACATTACATTGTTTTATGTATTTTATGAATTAAAGAACCTTGCAATGAAATGCACATGGGCTGTGTGTGGCTCTGGAGGGTTAAGTGTCTGTGGCCATGACTGGAAGGTTGCTGGGTTAAACCCCATGTTGGTCCATTGAGCAAGAAGCAAGTTTTTAACCCCCAAACTGCATCTGCTCTGAACTGATTGTGCTAATTATGTGTATTTAAATCCTTTAAGGTGCTAAAAAATGCCTACTCGTGGTCTTTTGTTTTCTGTTTGACACCTACACACACTATGAAATTGTTTATATAATTGTTTACTTAGCTAAATATGATTATTCATACCTCTTTTGTCTTTCCATCGGATAACAAAGATGCTGAAATGTGTTGTGGTTTTAATCACAAAGTCATATCATCAGAGGCATTCTGGTTGTTAGAGGCATGAGATGTGTGACAGACCTCCAAAAGACAAGCTGCCCGTAAAAGACATTTAGCTTTTTTAAGCATTCATTTGGCAGACCCTTGTTTTGTTATGGTTGGGTAGTCATAAGTTCATCTATACTATATGATTATGCTGATTCTAATTCAGAGACATTAATAGTGCAGAAACTAGTTGTTCTTTGAACATTTCTGTTTGAATATATTCCAGATGTTACAAGCAGATGCAAAGTGTCACCTTAGAATACAGGAAGATAGAGTTGTTCAGGCAAATGAATGGAATTAACATATTTTTTCTAGATTCTTAAATATTTGTAAAAGTGAAGTTTTGATCCTGCTTCATTTCTGGTGGAATTGCTGTCCTTGTATTGTGATAGCTATGCCATTACCCCCCCACATGACTGTCCTCCAGTATGGTTGGACATGCCTCTGGGATGAGGCTCGGTCAGCAGGAAGCACTGTGTTCAGTCCTGCACTGGCATGATGTCACAGCCCACATAAACCGTGGGGTCTCTTCAGGCACTGGTGTGGGATTTTCCACAGTAATCAGCAGGAAGGCCTGTGTAATCCCCTTGTTATTTGCCCTTAATCTCCCCGCTGAAGGCTGTTGCACACCAGTGTGCTCAGGGTCGGCCCAAAACCTTCAACCTCTTTAGCCAGTCATAGCCGATTGTGCCGGTTCTGCCTCTGTCCTTTGTACACACATATCTCAAATTCTTGATGCGTGTAAATTGGTCCTTTAGCGTGTGTGTTTTAATGCTTGGATATGAGGTAGGATATCTAATCAGCTCTTGCAGATTAGCTGAGATTTAACATTAAGGAAAGCTTTATCTGGCATCCGTCATCTGTCATGGGCTTTGTAGTATTGAAAAAAAAACAGCTGTTTGAGCTGAGTTCAGTATTTGAAGATTGGTAGTTATGTTTAAAGGGCCTTGCAAAAATATTCAGACCTGAGAGAAAATTACACATTTTACTGGATAATGATGTTTGATATTTCTTTCCAAGTGTCATTTTATTTCAGTATAATACTCAAAATCAATGAAGTCGGGCCTGCGTTTTACACCACAAAGTATTTGCAGAGTTCAATGGCACTGCAAGAGAATGTAAATCAGTCAACATTTACAGAACACCGCGTAAATGTTTTCCGTATGGAAGGGTGACACAAAAGAAGCCATTGCTCAAAAAAATCCCATTCAAAGCTTGCCTAGAATTTGTGACAAAGAACCTGAACAATCTGGCAAAAAATGACAAAAGTTACTGTGGGTGGATGAAACAAAAATTGAATTTTTTGGACTTCAAAACAGCTCCTCAGCCCTGTAGCACCATCCCGATGGTAAAGCATGGTGGTGGTACAATAACAATGTGGGCTTGAATTTTATCAGCAGGGACTGGAAAGTCTGAAGACTGAAAGGAATAATGGACAGGGCAAAATACTTTATTTATATGGACTTGGTTCACTTACTGAAAAGACCTTTGTCCATCCATCCAACCACTTCAGGGTCATGGTAAACCTGGAACCTGTCCCAAAGCAGTACAGGGGACACCCTGGACAGAATATCAGTTCATCACCTCACATACATACACACACACACTCACACAGTATTGGCAATTCAGAGACAAAAACCCATGTCTATGGACTGCAGGAAGAAACTGGAGTACCCAGGGGATTTCCCCCGTTAACGGAGGGAGAGCTTACAAACTCTACCCACACAGCCAGAAGGAGACTCGAACCCATAACCCAGGAAGCATGAGGGAACAGTGCTACCTACTGAGCTACTGTGTTTTCCCGGAAGATAAAGTTAATAAGGATAAAAGTACATTATTGGAGATGTTACAAATTAATTGGTCACCCATGGGAATGGCACTGTGAAAAGTGACCTGCGGTGATGTTAATGAAGTATTTTGTGGCACAATGAACTCTTCTTTAAGGGTTGTCTCAACATGTTTGACCCCTGTCTCTTAAGAAAGGTTAAGAACAAGGTGGAGAGTGTAAATAAACCACACTGAGAGTCACTAAATTAAGGATTCACAGCACACCTTGAAGGCTTGTTTTACCGCTTCCGATTGCATATTTATTATTTTATTAACATCTCCCATTTGCTGGTTCGTGACTTAACATCCACAAGGTATATTTGCAAATTATCATTTTATTTTTGTATCAATTGTTTTAATATTGTACAATTCAGATGTAGACAAATACACATTTGTGTTTCCAGATATGTGAAGTTACTGTATGTTTAAAAAGCCAAAACAATAAAACACTCCCCACCTCCAGTTTAAAAACAGTTTTATGAAATACGTTATATAATTGGAATATTCTAAAGACATATAAAGTGTCCAACCCTACTTGAAATTAAGTGCTGTATACTTAGATGTGTTTAGCTTAGTACACATTTAGGCATGTCTTGCAATCTACCCTCTTCCTGTTAGTTTCTTTAGCATAGTCCTCCACTTCTGGTTGGCCTTGATGATTGATCATCATTACTAGGTCTTTCTTAATGGTAATCAAAGGTTCTTTTTCCCGGAATATTAGCCTAATCTTGCCTCCTTTTGAATACTCAAGTAAATACAAGTCCGTTTTGATGTCACTGGGATGTTGCAATGTTTGTGGCTTAGGGTATCATTTCAAGGTTTCAAAGCCAGAAACCCCCTATTATGGAGGAAAACAAATTCATGACACACTCGTAGACTGGCAGGATCTCTTCTTGTGACTCGTGTCACAACTGGTTTCCCTTTTCTTGTTTGTGCTAATTGGATGTTGACAGATTGATCTTGGAACTTGTACAGTTCAAGAAAGAATAAGTGCTGAGCTGGAATATTCATTTTGGAAAGCTGGTTTAAAAGTCAATAACATTCACCCTTTGGGGCTTTATGTTTGCCTCCAAACAATAACAATTTGTCTTAGCACTTCAGATTTGTAAACCTATGTTAATACTTGTGGACTATGATACACTTAATTTAACACAAATACTCCTGCATCCCCAGCAGGCAAAAACATGTTCCAGCCCCTGTAATCATAAAAATTAAATCCCATCTTATGCATGGGTTCTAATCAGGAGTGGGTTGGGTGCCCCCCCAGGGTTCACCCAGGGTGACCCTGCCCCCTTGTTTTACAGGGGGGTTCATCTACATCACAGCTGTCCTCTGCACTGTTGCCAGATTCTGGTGACTCATTCCTGAATCATCCACCCTTCTCGCTCGCTCTCGGGCCTCCTACGTAAGATGAAGGGGTTCTGCTTCCCCCCTTTCTCAAAGCCAGGTACAGGCTGAACCTTTCCACGGTGAATACGTCTGGCTCAGTGGCATCAATGTGCGTGTGGGCGACTAGCGTATAGTTTTCTGTATTGTACCGTTGTGTTTTTGAGATGTCTGCCATTCACACCGTCTCATGGTCCTGTCAGTGCATTTTGCCATGTCTTTGTCATGCTTGAACATCAGCCTTGCTGGAGAGCATCATTGGTCGGGCCTTGTGACTCCTTGCTTCCTGTCCTGACAGCTCTCCTTAGCTCACTCCTAACAGGAGTGGCTGTGTGTGTGTGTGTGTGTTTGTGTGTGTGTGTGTGTGTGTGTGAATGTGCCTGCTTTTCTAGGCTTCTGCTGACAGAACAAGCTTCCGTTACACTAGCTGCACTCCGCTTGACCCGCCATCTTGAAGAACAGTAATTACCACCGTCGTTAACTTTGTAAGCTGTCATTATGCTGTCAGTAGTGACGGTCTCCATATTTACCCATTCACTGATTTCTTTATTATGTCACAAATAATCCTGATGCCAAAGTGCCAAAGACTCCATAATGAAATGTCAAATATTATATAAGAAAAGAAACAAAACACTTACTGCTTATTTGTGGAGCATGTCTCAATGCTACAGTAAATTTTGTATTTCTTTTTTTTCTGGAAGGAACGTTGAATCAGTGTGTCACGACATGCTTGTGAACCTGCAGCCCTGCTTTCCTTTGGCACCCTCAGTTTGGGTGGTTCCAGGCTTACATTGGCAAGTCATTGCATGTGAAAAGCGAATGGTGATGTCTAGTGATGGGACAAATGAGGATTTAAAACTTGTGCTCAGTGGGAGTATGCTGAACTAACCACTCAATGCTCATGTTGAATGAGGCTTCAAAACATATGATTGGTGGGAGTATCTTGAACTAGCCACTCAATGCTCCTGCTGAGTGAGGCTTCAAAACCTGTGGCTGGTGGGAGTATCCTGAACTAACCAATCAATGCTGACGTTGATTGATTAGTTCAGGATAATCCCACCCATCACAGGTTTTGAAGCCTCATTTGGCCCATCACTAGTAATATCACCACCTATTTGCCTGCACCTATCTGGGGAATATTTATTTGTTTATTCACCTAATTATTTTTATACACAAAACTACAAGAAATGGCTATGAAAAAATGTCTTGTTCATGAGCTTGATTTTACACTCAAATTATGGGAGAAGTATAACTTCTCACTGAAATAAATATATTCAAAACACACGTCACAATTATTGGCACCTTAAAAATTCTCATGAACATAATGTAATTGACATATACTGACACATTATACCTTTTACATGCACACCTGAATTTTTAGGAACTTCTTAAGTGGTGATGCATGACATCTGATTCCACTAGGCTGTAAATGTGTCGTAACACACAGGCCAAACCCTTTAAGTCATCCATCAGCATGGGTAAGATCAGGGAACATACAATTAACAAGAGACAAAAGGTTGCTGACCTACATGAATAGCTATTAAAAATAGCTGCAGTATTAATAATACCTATTTCCACTATTAGAGCAGTAATTATGATGTTTATAGCAACTGGAGCTGGTTTGAATTTGGCTGGAAGAGGACATAAGCCTGTTTAGCTTCTACCCACAGTAATGAGGGAGGTTTGAGAAGCAAAGTCTTCTCCAAGAAACACAGTTGGGCAGTTGAGCAGTTGATTGCATTGGATTGCCAAGTCTTCAAAACTGCAGTTAAACATCGCCTGCCTGCCAACAAAGTATTTAGCAGGCTTGCCTGAAGAAAGCCTCTGCTGACGTCAAAGCATAAACGTAAGCACTTGGAGTTTCTTAAATATCACAGGAATTTTGATTTGAAATGGGTTTCGTGGTCAGATGAAACAAAACTAGAACATTTTTGCAACAAACACCAGAGGTGGCTTTAGTGCAAAACAAGTCAAGGTCATGAGGAAAGAAACCAAAACCCCACTGTGAAGCATAGTGGTGGATCTCTGATGTTTTGGGGCTGTTTTTCATCCAAGGTTCCCTCCAATCTTGTTAGGATACTTGGCATCATGGACTACGTCAAATGTGACAAGATTTTATTTTTATCAAACTCTAGCTGCCTCTGCCAAGACTGGGTTATGGTTGGATCAGCAGGACAAAGATCCAAAGCATACCACCCTAATGCACACAAAAACAGTTCACTGACCACAGAATCATGGTTTTGTGTGCTGCCTTAGTCCCATGATCTAAAGCCCAGTGAAAACTGGTGTGTCGACCTGAAAAGGAGAATCTACAAGCGAGGTCTAAAGATCCTGAAAGATCTGGAGGACCTCCTAGTCTCAGATGCCTTTAGATGTGTTCTTCCATTTCATCCAGCATTACAACAGAAGGCTGAGTGCTGTTATTATGGCACAGGGAGGGTGCAGAATGTGCTCAACACAGGGGCTGACACATTTTATGAAAAAATGTTTAATTTTTAAAAAATGCTTTACCTTAAAATGTTACATTTTTCTGAAGATTTTCCCACGGTAAAATTTTGAATTTCTTTCGTGATTTGAGTGTAAGATCAAGTTATCAGCAATAAACTTTTTTCATGGCCATTGTGGTCATTTTTACGGAGTGACTGCAATTCTATATATATATATATTCTATATATGTGTAATTCTATATATATATCTATATAGGCGTATGTATATATATATATATTTATATATTTACGTAACTATAGTGCCCTCCAGAATATATATGTATATTTAGTGTTGTGCAGAATGTATGTGTGTGTGTGTGTGTGTGTGTGTGTGTGTGTGTGTGTATTTATGTATTTCTGTGCCTTGAGAATCACTTTGAGCCAGTGCTGGAACAGCACATATGCATGCTATCTGCAACTTGGAAAGCCTCATTCACCAGTTCGCTGTAGCTGAAGATCAGACATTTAACCATCTGGTTTTTGTCTTTCAGGGAGACATTTGCAGCCGGTGTGGCAGCTGTCGGGAGTCTCTTCAGCCTGCTGCTGGTTTTGAAATTCATCCCCAAAGACACTAAAATACAAACTGCGGAAAAAGACGGTTCGCCAAGTGAGAGCGTCGTCCCGAGAAAGGGTTAACTATGGTTTTGGAGATATTGGTGTCCGTCACTGTACTTAATGATCTGAGGACGGGTTTCTGATGGTCAGTAACGTAACAATAGTGACGTGCCTTGGCCTGCAGAAAGAGGTGCAGCCGGATCTGTGTTCAACCTCGCTGAGATTGCCAGGCTGCTGAAGTTCCCTGGCGTGGCAAAGATCTTCACTGTAAAGATCATTTCAGGGTTGCCTGGGGGTAAGGATGACGAACCTCTGGGATGAAAACGGCAGCCGGAATGTTGACTCCTATCTTATGTCCAAACCTGTCCCTTAGGTGTATTTCAGGTCATGTTCTCCATAATAGCCATGGACTTCTTCCAGCTGAAAGCCGAGCAGACTGGCTACCTGATGGCCTACGTTGGGGTTGTACAGATGGTAAGGACAGCCAGGTGGTATTCTAACCCTCAGACATATTTGATCATAAAGTAAGCAGAAAGCAGTGCGCGACCCAAGGCCGTCTCGCGCCATGACAGTGTGTCTTCATTACTAGGCACATCTAGTCATTGGCCAACAGTTACGATCAGGTGGGTTTGAGGATGTGAGGAGGATGAGGGAGCTCAAGCGAGTTTTAGGTAGCTTCATCTCGCTTGTTTGAGGATTTAGTTTCATTTTTCCCTAGAGCTGAGGGCCCTTTATGTTGATTTTTCACAATATAATATTTCAGATTTTGGCAGCAAGACTGTCTGCTTTTGTTTTGCCTGTGCATCACACCTCCACCCCACGACCTGCGAGTATTTTCCTGCTGATCATCTTTGGCTACGTGCTCCTATTCCGACTTAAGCCCTGCTAGCATTCTATCAGTCCTTGTTATTTAAACCAGTGCCAACAAAATGAAAATCTACAGACCTGAGACCCCGTTCCTGATATTGATCAGACTGTTCAGATACTTTTCGGCAGTTTGTTTTACACACCTGCATTTTATTTATAAAAGCAACAATTACATTATGTGAGAGACAATGTAAGGAAAAAGGCGTGAATCTCTGAAGACATTTCTCAACAAGAAACTCCCCACAGCTGAGTCAGAACCACCTGTGGCATAGTAAATTTAAACATGTTCCTCCTTTATGATTTTGTCTGGAGGTGGAAGAGATTTTTTTTACTTAGCTCTACTGCACTGATTATAAGAGTGATTCCAGGAATAGGACAGGAAATGCATCCTTCTTCTAACTGCATGTCCAGTGCTGGTCAGTGTGAACCAAGAACATCTCCCAGAAAGCACTGGGAGTATAATAGCCAGGGTGGGCATTGCAGGACACACAAACAGTAGGCGTGTTAGAGATGAGTACCATCTGTACTCCACACAGAATCTCCAAACCTGGACCTGTGAGGTGACAGTGCCACTCACCGCACCACCCTTCATTAGGAAGTGGATCACTCCATTCCTCCACCCTGAACACTGATCATTTCACATGGGTTATGAAGTCGGTCCCAGAAAGCAGTGACTAATCCATTAGGCCAGTGTGTGTTGGTGTGTCACTGACATGTCATACTGTAAATGGGAGGAAGCTGTGTGGGTTGTACAGAAAGTGCAGTATAACGTAAAGGTTTGCACTGTATTTCCATGGCTACCATGATAAGTTACAGTTAATAAATGATAGACCATGTTAGGATTAATCTGACACAGGGTTTAGGTAATGCTGTGGTCTCCATGTTAGCTAATGCTTTTGCTTTACCCATCAGCGTACACCCTTCCTCGAAATACTCGTTCTAGCATGCATAATTTATAGGAGTTGTTTTCTTCCCATATTTTCAAATGGAACTGAAATAATATGTATACATATACATATAGACAAGTGGTTACATTCAAGGTGTTTACAGTCATTCGATATAGCCTGATTACTTAAAGCTGGACTAAATTATACTTGAACTTAATTTTTTTAGCGCTTGTTTGAACATGGAAGTTCTTCCCGTGCCCTCTTGATGCTACTGAATACAGAGTTGTTGGATTGGTAATGCCATCGAAATGTGTATTTAAATATGTGAATGTTAAGAAATGGCATTTTTGTATTTGCAGGAAATACTAGCCTCCTGAATAATGAAGTGTACGGATTATGACCACAGATGTGCTTATAATTTCGTTATTGATATACAGTACATTGCACTGTGTGTATACGTACATGTAATTATCACGTTGTGGGGACATGATCTACCCTGGAGCAATGAAGTTCTGTTACCTTTTACCTCAAGGGAACATTTGTCACGTCCCCACAAAGGAAAACAATCAAATCAAAAAAACCAAAACAACCAAAAATCTTGTGTATGGTTGGGTTACTGATGGTCAAGGTTAGGGCTGGTAAGGGTTAGGATTGTCATAGTTAGGATTAAGGTTAGGCTAATAGAAATGAACGTCCCCAAAGCATTATAAATACACAAATGTGTGTATGTGTGTGAGAGAGAGAGTGTGTGACAAATGGAGAGGAATATTTCAGTGTGGTGTCCGTTGTTGGATGTAAAGTACTGACAAAGCTCACAAAGCTTTATTACCTTACAGGGCACCATCTATGCTCATGCACCCAATATTGACTGTCAAAACATATCAATTAGCTAGTAGCTGGTGACATGGCATCTTACAGATTATTTGTACAGACTGTGAGAAGCAACGTGACTAAGTCTTATCTCTCTGATAAGACATAAAAACCATTCCGGTCTAAAAATTACAGGCCAACCTTCATCCACAGTTGTGGAGGTTGATGTGTCATTACATAAATATGCCAACCCCTGCCACTTTAACATCTTACATCCTGTTTATCTACTTAGTCATCAGTCCTTTTCTTTTTGTTTTCTCATAGCCATAGAAAGTATGGAGGAAGAAGGGGTGAATTTGGTGAAGAAAAGTGGGACTGAGGAACTGAATGGCTTGTTCTTTCCCTCACCCTCTTTGCCACGATAGGTCATACAGGGTGGCGTGATTGGAAGGCTAACAGCCGCATTCTCCGAAGGCTCATTACTTCTCTTCTCTGTCGGTCTGACTAGCCTAGTGGGCTTAACTCAGGTAAGGTCTGGTTTTCCTCAACCAGTACATGGTGAACATTTTAACCGAACAATGTGGCAAACTGCAGCTGCCAACAGTGAGTTCAGAAAAAAAGTCCAAAAATGAAGTCAGGTTGTAGCTATCTGTCCATTCATACTTCTTATCAGCTGGAGGTTCTGCCAAGCCTCCGTTCTGTGATCTTGAATGTAATGATATTTAATTGCCTTATCTTTTTAAAGCAATCATTCGGTATAAATTTTAGTATTATTGTGTGTCCCGTGATAAGTTCAGCAGATGTGTGATCCTATCTGTGAACAGGCTAATAAAGGCTGGTGGGTTTTTATGGCTACACCCTTTGGGTAAAACAGATGTTCAATCTTCTGTGTCAGACACATGGACACACCCCCCTTTTAAAGATCACATATTTTAAAATGTGCAAATATGCACAGTCATGTCAACAGGTAAATAATCATGTGACAGACGGGTTCTCATGTTCTTCAGGTGCTGATGACCAGCGTGGTACAGTTTGGCTTCATACTCATTCCCATGATGCTCTCCCTCAGTGTGTTCAACATCATCACGGACAGTATGTTGACCAAAAGTGTGCCTTCCTCAGACACAGGTGAGAGTTTGCAGGATTGACTTGTGAGTTCCGTTCTCTCATCATTCAGCTAAATAATTACATTCACTCAGCCAGTTATAGTAGCATACCTTTACGTATACAGTATATACAATAGAAAATTTCAACAAAACCATCCTGTTCGAAGGAGCAGCTTCAAAGTTCTTCTTGAGCTTAGAACCTTTCCATCACAGGTTTTATAACCTCTTTGCAAGATCGGTTGCTGTTTTGAATAAAACAACCATTAATGAATGCTTTCTGTCCTCCCAAGGCACAATGCTGGGTATGTGCACCTCTGTACAATCTTTACTACGCACCATGGGACCAACCATTGGAGGATTTCTGTACCAGACTTATGGAGTGCCATCTTTTGGATGCATCCAGTTTTGCGTCAACCTTTTAGTGTTTGTCTACCTCTTAAAGATACAGCAGCATAAAAATAAATAACACAAACTGGGAAAGTGCTTAATCGAAAAAGACTACCAACACCTATAATGATACTTTTGTCAAATTTCACTCGCTTGATCATAAATCATTTATTTTTATAATTTGTATTATTGCTTATCCAGTACTGGGTCACAGGCCCGGAACCTCTCCCAGTGAGTGCGGGGGGCGTGGCAGAGGCACGTCCTGAATGGGCCAGGCAGACCATTGTAGAGTACATACACACAGTCAGCCACACACCATGAGCAATTCAGAGACTCCACTTAGCCTGACTGCATGTCCTTGGTGTGCGGGAGAAAACCAGCAGTACCTGGTGGAAAAACACCCAAGTCAAGGAAAAGACAAAAGCTGAATACCTAGAGAATGTGCGTGGGATCCAGTGCCTCGGTCCAGGAGATATGCTTTGCTGCCCGTTCAGCCACCACACCATGCAGAGCGGAATTGATCACATTTTCCATTACGAAGGATAAATAAGAGGGGGGGAAATCTGAAATTTGGTATCAGATTTATGTATTTTTTTAATAATTCAATGAAATAAACATGCTTTATTCTCAAATGGAATATAAATTTTCTTGTCAAAGAAAATTTGCAAAGCAGTCATTATTTGCCTGCCATTACTGTTATTTCTGGTTAATAAGACTGTAGGAAATGTAAAAGAATCATATGAAATGAACAAACAAGATATGAAAATTATGACAATGCAAACAAACGATGCAAACAAACGGTACAGGAACTTATTTGCCTGTGCTCGATTATAACCTCGCTCATACTTTAATATGTTGACTACCATTTGCTCATAACCTCAAAATTTTTGTTGGCAACCGTTTGTCAAAGGAACGAAAGTAAATGTAGTTAAAATATTAAAAATATAGGGAAGACAGGCCACAAAATAGACAACAAAATGAAACCGTCAGCCCGTTTTGCTATTCTTAATGTAATTAACTCAATACTAACATTCCCATACTGGAATCTGTGTGACTATGACCTAATATTCTTAGGGTATTCTTTTCTGAATGCTCCCAGTTCTGATGGTAAACATAAAAACAAGAAAGATAGGCCCATGCCCGATGACACCAATACTGCCAGAACCGAAAATTGGAGGGCTTCTAGCTGTGCTCATTTTTTCAATATATCACAGTCCTTAATAGCTATCCACTGAAGACATGACTACTAATAATAGCAATGTGAATAGTATGCTTCAGTACCGGTGGATCAGAAGTCAATCAGCCCCTTGGATTTGAAAAGCAAAGGCAACTCAGTAATTACAGTTTTGTAATCTGTAATTCCAGTATAAGTGCCATTTATGCAAAGGACAATAAAATAACCAGTATTAACATTGCTGTAAAGATAACTTGCCATATTTTGCTTAACACACAACAGATTGCACCATGATGCAACAATAAAAATCATAATACTAGCAATAATAAACAGCATTCCCACTATTTCAGGGTAATTCTCACAAGCTTGCGTCGTTGAAATTTGTCAAACTGGAGTTTATTTTAATAAATACACGGTGGTATACAATAAGTTAAGCATGGCTTTAAAGAAATAAATATTTTGCCTTGACCGGTAATGAAACTTTCAACAGAAAGCGCGTACAAAATGTTAAGGCGACAATGTATCGTTGTCTTCTAAATCAAGGTTAACTTCTAATCATAAGCGCAGGTTTCCGCTCGATCAGTCGTCGCTGGTCTACATGAAGTTCTGAAGTCCTTCAGACCTGCAGCCGTCTTCACTTGGTTCTGCAAACAGTCCCATTTCGTATTTAAGTCTGCACAGAAACAAACCAGCCATGTGAGTTTATATTATATATTATTATATATATCCGAATAGTCACTGTCAAAGTCCAATATCATTTATTTTAGGCTAATAGCTATTCTCATATATACAATACCGCCTTAAATATTCTCTACAACAGCCTATTGCATTAAATATCTGCTCTATTATAGTCTGTACCATAATGTAAGAAAATAAAGACTGTATATGTAATTAAAGGTTGTATTGAAGACAAAAACTCTGCTTAATTAAAAGCCTGCACCCGTTTCCTCTCGGAAACCTACATTTGGGGTCATTTGCCTGCTCTCAGCCGGACTTCTCTTAAGGATCTTCTGGCAGCCGCTCCTCTAGTGAAACGCTCTGTGTCTCCTGTTGCGTTCTGAAATCTTGAATAGCTCTTCTGTTTTGGAAGTCAATCAAAGCCATCGTAATGACAGCATTCCAGCAGGTATCGTCACCTGAGCATCTGAAATCGATTTCCTTATCATCCTTCGTAACAATGGTGAAGTAGACGAATTTCCCAGTCCTTTCCACGCAGTCCAGCTTTTTGATTGACTGCAGTTTAAGCTCTTTGCTCTTGGACCTTTTCTGATCATCATCGTAGATACTGAGGCTGTCTGTGGTGAGGACACACATCTTCCTTCTCCAGAGCTGAAAGAGGTTGTCGCTTCGCTTCTCCAGCTGCCCTTCTTTCAGAACCTTGGAAACCTCAGCCGCGGACATTTTCATGGTTAAATTATTGAGCGGGATTGCTGTGGCATATATGAGGCTAAATCAAGCCCGTCTTGATTTTGAGCTGGCTTAATTAAGCGCGGGTCTTCCTAGAGAATACGCAGTAGTCCGACTCTACACGCCGATGCCTGTAACGAATGGCTTGGAGAGGCACAATTTTATAGTCAACTTTCAACGCCCTTCCCACTCCACGTCATTTACCTCAGCAGCCCCATGCATCAAGATAAACTGTCCAGAGAGGGATTATTTGTTCTGCTTCTTTTTCTGTAGAGCTATTTAAATAATCGGGAGATTATTGACAGTGGTAGATGAATGAATTTGTGCAAATCGAAGGCCTAGGTGAAGGATTTTAATCGTCAAAATTAATTTGCAAATAAATCGCTAACATTTAACCAGCAAGTGCTTTTGTTATTTTTAGTTATGGGTTTTTTTTTTAATAATCTTATCATTTTTATAGGCTTCTTAAATTAACCTAAGAAATACTGGGGACGTTTAAAGCACAAACGCTCTTTAATTGAAACGTTTATTTATATGATCGATTACTTGAAATAATGACTTTTATAACTGAGCCACTGTTGTACTGTTAAAAACCATTTAACGATGGGACATCGGGATTAGATATAAGAATGCCTCACCGACACAAAGGGAACAGGAATATCTATACAATCCCAAAATCTTTCTCGTTTTACCTTTCTCCAGGACACAATTTCAGAACACGTGGCTCTCTTAACTTCTTAGTTTAGTAATCACCTTAATACATTCTGATTCTTCTTCCCCTTTCCACATCTAGATGGACAAGTCAAACAAGATACGCAAGTTACGCCGTTTCATAATAAAATGAAAAACACTGCCACCTCCTGGCTGTGGAGCATATTGCCTAATACTTAATGTTTAAAAATCTCATAAATGGAAACATCAATCCTGGTAAAAGCTACTCTTCATCTAGGATGTCGTGAGAAACAAAACATGATTTCCATATTTGCCTTGCACTGTAACCTTACGCAGGTTGTGGTGGTGCATGCTAAATGAGGTTCCAACCATGTCAGTAGCATTGTGATAATTAGTAACTTTAGCTGCTAAATTGGAGAGTTCCCCGCATTCATTTAGAATTCGAATGCCCCCCCACCCACACAAGCCATTTCAATTATCTCACATCTGCCTGTAACAGCATTTTCACACTGAACTTCAAGGACACATGAATTTGCTGCCATTGCTTCCCTTCAACAGTAACACGCCCAATCTGCTTACAATAGTTGGAATTTCAAATGGTTTGTCCTCTGATTATGCTAGAATGCTGCTATGCACGGTGACGTTTTCCGTTACTTGGAGAAATCACGCCATGCCCATCACGCTAAAGGCAATCCCCTTGGAGAACAGGCTCAAACAGAACATGATAGGAGATAGGTAACATGGATTTGGGCCAGCGTTTAAAAGTTCCTTCTCAGACCGCAGATATTAAATATTTGAATAATTTGCAAAACACATTTAAGTTTTACACAACGAGCAACTCTTTTCCCCACAAGCAATAATAGCAATATTTCCCCTAGTTACCAGGCTGCAAAATGATGTGTCTGGTTGCTAGGGGTTACAGTTGTCAGCTCAAATCCAGGAGCATGAGTCAGAAGAAAGCTGTTTGCTATCAGGGAGTGGCTCTTTGACACAGTACTTCCTGATGTTCCATCCAACTTTTGAAAAGAGGTCTCTTCCTCGGAAGACTTTCAGCCCCATCTTTGTAAATGCTCGCAGCCGCAGCCCACCCTCATTGTGTCCTTCCATCTCTGAGATTCCATTCATCCTCATGAAAGAGACAACTAAGTGGATTCTAAAGACCAGGCGAACAAGCCATTCTCAGTCTGACAAAGGATCAGGTAGAAATAGGAAATGAGGCTGAGAGGGATTCTTGATCCCGTTTCCTCCACACTCAAAAATGTTTTGTTAGCATGTGTTCTGTGGATTTTTCCTCAATTCAAAATTACCTTTGGTTAAGTGACATTAGGCAATACCACTTAGGGACAGATGCACAATGGGAGATTTGGATTCTTTTTCACATTTAAACAAGAAAACAGTGATATACTGATAAATGAACAAAAAATTCCCAGCTCAGAGTGATTAGTTTCTTTCGTTAAAAAAAACAAAACAAAAAAAAAACCACAACATCAATCCTCAGATTCTACTCTGTAGTTTCTAATCAGTTCTCAATTTCACCAACATGACACACACTAACGTGCCATTTTAGGACAAATCTGATCTTACTTAACCTACACCTAAAGGAGCAAGTCATCTAGTCATATTATATTTTGGTATAACACAATTTATTTTCAAAACGTAAATCCTGTCTCCAAATCCAGAGCTACATTACAGCTCTTCAAATAACAGAAATGGCAGCATTAAAATATTCATAATGGATATACAGAAGAATACTCATGGTTTTGGTTTCTTGCTTATAATGGGAGGAAAGACAAACTATGCCCACTTACCTATAACATTTTTACTGACTTGGAACCAATAATATGCAGATAAATGAAGCCTGTAATTCTTAGGTCTGTTTGCATTGTTGTTTTCATGCCTAAGTCATTTTAACTCTTCAGACTATTAAAACCTGACGGTGGTTAACAGATAAAATGGAGTGACAAAGAACTAACAAAAATTGGGGACAGGAGACGATGCTTTAAGACACTACGCTAAGGCAAAGCATCCTTATGCATCACTGAGCTCATGAGTGTCAGCTGGCTGTGCCTCACCTACATGGTCACACCCTCACGAGTCTGCAAGTGTCAGTTCCTAAGCAAAGTTAGACAGGTATTGTTGTAGCAGCCAATCAGCTCGCCAGAGCCCTATTTATATAACAGATCATACACACAACACCTCTTTGAAGAATGAAGGGCAAGCCATGTGAGTTATAGCTAGTAATGATTCTCTCAGATAGAAGGTAAGGGACAGAGAAGACTGTTTCACTCGAAACAGCCTGCAAACCCATAACTCAAATCTTTATGAAAACTGCTGATGGGATTTTGGAGCAGAATCACAGTAGACGTATGGTTAAGTTTGTTTGTTGACTGCCAAGTGGCATTAAGAACAGGTATAACAGAGAAATGAATGAAAACAGATCATGCCTATTGGTTTTGACAAAGCTTCTTGATTAGACCCGAAAAGGAGTGTGAAATCATCATTTCTGAAAAATAATATAGGCCATATTTTTGCATAATTAAAAATAATTTTAGTCTAATTGCATGTTTTTTTTTCTCCCTAGAAAGTTCCACTCTGAATGCCTCAGGGAGCTTAAGTAGCCGTTTATGAATGACCTAAAGTGAGAGGAAAAAAAAAAAGTATCCCTTTTGTTTAGCAGTGTTTTAAGAGGATTTAATAGTCTGCACAGTTAAAGACCGCCAGCAGAAGAGGTTGTCAATTTTGTCATTAAAATATCATAAAGGAAGAAGATAACTGTAAGCGTTTTTCCACTTACCTGTAGCCTGCATGCACACACTTTTATTAAACTAGATGTCACCCCTAATCCAATCCAATTAGGCAATTCACTCTCTCTAAGTAGTAACTATAGGTTTAGGACCTTCTGTGCTCCAAACAACTTTAGGAAGTGTGTTTTTTTAAAAAAAATACCTATCATCAGCAAAAGCAGGTACATCTCATCCATTAATGCATACCTTACATTGCAAAGCATAAAATTGACAGCTAAACAAAAGTTCAGTTTCAAACACCTTCTGGGTTTTCTGAGCATGCCAGAAACCTCCCTTTGTAAAATCCCATTGTATTTGCTAATCTAACTTGAACGTCTTCAGAGCTCTGAAGATTAGCGAGCCATATTTAAGCTGCCACACCCATCTTACACAATTCACATCAATACTGATCATATAAGCAGACCTACATATATTATTTCACGTATATAAAGTCCCTGCTGGGACAGTACCTTTGAAAGGAGGCGTTTCCGTCTTTCCCACGGAAACTACTTTGCTGCTGACTCACTCTGGGCCCACTCATTAATGTTCGCTGAAAGAAAATTCCATACAGGCCCTATCAGCAAGGCCAAGGCCCCAGAATAAATGGTGAAATGACACTTGAACCAGAAGGCAAAACTACTGATGTGCAGTACATTGAGAAAATAATGTAAAATACAAATTAGTAACCTATGGAGCAGAGCTGGGTTTGCAGGTCCAGACTCTGCATTCATTGTGTTTTCTCATAGTGTAAAGAAAAGCAATTTCAAGTGATTTTTAATAGCCGACATTAGATGCCCAGTGGACAGTGACACAGCACAGCAATGTATCCTTCTAGAGTATACGATCACCACAAGCTTTAGTGAATAGCATGTTATTGAAACCAGATACATCATATCTGATACCAAAACAAGTTGAAAATTCTGCTAAAACTGGCCACTCGAACAAGATATAAATGCATTTCACACTAAAATGTGAATTACTAAAATTAAATCATTAACAAGATAAATAAATTTGATTATTGCATACTCTTAACCTGCAGCCAGAAGAGGAGAGCATGCAAAGCGGGGGGCCACGTCACCAAATGCTTCACATATAAACAACATTGTCATTCAACGATTCTCCATTTCTGTTTAACAGCAATCTTATGGAGACAGAAATACCACATAAATCTGAGGCAGGAGGGTAATTTGTGATACACTTCTTTGAATGCACTGGTATCACCTTACTTTTATGCTATGAACTTACTGAATTAGGGAAACAATTATTATAGATGGAAAAACTACAATTCAGGAATAATGAAGCAATAATGTGGACCAGATATTTAACATTGCATAATTTTTAATATCCTAACTATTCTTTACAACCTAAAACACTGTACCAAGAAACCGCAAATCAGCACTAAGTAAATAGTGCAAGGCAATGGATTCGGGCCTTGAGTCAGTCCCATTAATAGTAAATAGCCTGCAGAAACATTACCAAATTAATTTGCTTTTTTGTTGTTAATCATCCTTTTAAGACATGAAGGGGCATATCACTAAAACACCACCATCTGCATTCTACCATGTTCCGTCAAGTTGTTGAGCCTCAAATCATCCACAAAACTCCCCCATTCAGTCATGCAACTCTTCTTTCCGCAACAGGTTCAACAGGACAGATAATAACATGCAAACCTTTGTGGAGACTTGAGAAAAGCTCGAGGAAATTGCCTAATCCCTCGTCCACAGTCGTCCCAATGGTCTTCGCCCACACTCTCCATTACCCTATGCTGGATCTGACCTTGCTAAACCATTGGGGGCAACTTATGAAACCATATAAAATACACGTAATTTCACTTAGCTTATTTTACCAATGAAAATTTGGCAACACGACAAAGATAATTTATTAGCAAGCTCACGGGTGGTTACGTAACAGCATCCATGTGGAAGGGTAACAGTGGCTCTATTTCACACTAGACAGCTCATCCAAAGGAGACCAGGCAGCCGCTCCTTCAAACAGAGCCCCCCAGGAGACCATCATACATAGCTCAAAGCTGTTCAAAAGCAAATATAAATATCCTGTCGATAAAGAGAAAGGTTTTTAAAAAGTGTCATTAGCAGATGAAAAACAATTTAAGTAGGTAACCCCAAAGACAAAAAGTTCTTGTTGACATTTAAAACATTTTTTTTGTTTTTCTTGGCATAAAAAACCCTGAGTAACCTATAATGTCAAGTCAATGGTTGGATTAGCTTATTAGATCTGGGTTTGTAAATGAACTTCCTAAGAGGGCATCTGGAATGTGGTGTTGATCAGAGGGATCTGGCTTTTCCCACTGGTGGCTGTGGTTCTCCGTTTTGTTTGTATCATGGCATAGACGGCAGCTTCACCTTACCTTACCCAATCTTAAGTTTATTTACAGTATTTTATTACTATTTTTGAGAAAACGTTTGCTCTGTACAGGGGGAAACTGGGCAGAAACCGGTCATGCACTTTAAAAACACTTTGTTATACGTGTGTGTTAGATCCGCAGCAAGTTGGCGATTCGCCGCAGACTGAAACCTCTGTCCAGATTTTGTGAACGCGGGCCTTAGCATGGCGGCAGTGGACTCTCCAGATCACTGCTGTTTACACTCAGCAGGTGGGGGTTCTTCTTTCTGAGTACAAACAGGAAAGAGGGAAGAGAGCAGTGAAAAGGGAAAGCACTACCATGCCAAGCTGGCCCTAGCTGCCATTACTACTGAGGAACAGAGGACACAAAGGAACAGAGCTTCAGGCAAGGGGCTGAGAAATAGAGTCACAAACAGCAGCGAGGGCCTTACCGATCTGAGTCACAGCACCTCCTGTCTCAGCTTGTCCTGTCCTGCCCTACATTAACAAATGCTGGGTACTTGGCAGTTGCAACCTACTGAATACTCTGGGCTACCTTACAGTAACTGCTGACCAAATGGGTGTACAGTGACTGACAGCATCACTGTACTGCCTTGCACAACACATGAGGACTGCATAAAACAAATGGCTACTGCCATCAGTGTCTCTCACAATTCAGCATGGTGCCAATGGAAGATCACATTAGGCACAGCAAGCCTTGCAATTTTAAAACACAAGTATTTATCGCGTAAAATGTATGCTTTGACTTACAAACTAGGACTGCCTCTTTACAGGTGCTTAAATTACACCCAGCTGCAATTCACTGCAGACAAATAAAGCAAAAAAGAATGCAAAATTGGAATGCTGATTTTAAATATGAGGTCACTACCCATGATGTCAGCTTAACAGAGTTCAATCATTTTGAGTCTATTTTCACCGTGTAATTATTAGGGATGTGACACACAAACCTTTAAGCATTTTACCAAAAACTGAGTTGCAACTGTTTCCAAAACAAGTCTCTCTTTTTTAAATGCATTTTGATTTTGGAAAAATTTCAGTTAACTCTAAATATAACATTTCAATGCAAAATATTTTGTCCGACTAGTTGTTAAATATTTCCGTCACACTATCGTCTCCTAAGCAACGCCTTTTGGAATTAACGGTTAGTCCTACACAGAAATGGCAATAAAGAGAAGCAACGCCTGGGGCTATTTTGAAATCCTTAGCGACAACGAAGTACAAGGCACATTATTCAAGAATTAAAATACATGGAGGCGACGGTCAACCACTTGAAATACATCCTGCCAATATGCTGTTCAGTGACATCCTCGGAAGACCAATCAAGTGTTATGTTTAGCCATATAAAATGCGACAGAGGACAAAACGAGAAAATTACGTTCCTTTATGTCTGATGGTTGTTCTTGATTTGCAGCCAGTTTCACCGGTTGAAGATATGGGTCTCAAAAACATACCAGCATAGAGGTTTTCCTACACAGCAAGTTAAATCGTCACATTATCTTTCTCTGTGCAGAATGGGCTGAGCACATGCTATGCCTATTTAGAATAAGCATTCAAACCTCTTTTCAGTTTCATATGGCTCTTTGCACTGAAGGCAGTGAAACTGCTGCTAGCTCTCAGAATTGCTTAACACTTTCCCAAAGTCACCCTAAACACAAGTTATGTGTTTAGGTACTTTTTGTGTGCAAGGTATGGACACGAGCTAGGCTACTGTAAAGGTAGAGCAATGGTCTCTTTTCTGCTTTGTAAAGGACTGTCTGCTGCTGTTTAAGACTTTACCTGGAGAGGCTGTTTAACTGCCCATTTTCAGTATCCTAGCCTACTGCACTGTTTTTTCCTCACAGATCGTTCTTGGTTAAAATTGCATTCATAGGCTATATACCGCTGAAGTGTTTTTGTGTCTCAGTTTTGGAGAGTCTGACAGTAGCTTATTACCACCCCCACATTATATACATTAAAATATTTAGAAAAAAAATGTCACATCCCTAGTAATCATGGCCATCGTTGGCAACTGTTAGACATTTATTAGACAGGACTAGTACTAACAGTTCAACCGACTTTTAATAGTTGCATAGTGTAACACTGATTCTCTTCAAACTCAGAGGGAAAGGGGTGATGACAAGGTAGTTTGGTGTAAGAGACCCAAGTATGTTTCTTGTTCCAAACTGTAAGAGTGTTTTACAAACACAATTCCCAGGTCTTTCACACAAGGGCGTGCCTGTTCAAGGGGCAAATCTATTCATCCGGTAAACAGCAGCAGAGCGAGAGGAAAATGGAAGGGAGATTAAAGATCTGCGGTGTCAAGGGTTTCCTAAGCAGCTCATACAGAGGGAGCAGCAGGATTGCCAAGAGTAAAACCACCTAACAATTCAGGAGTAGAGACGGGGAAGGAGAGAGCACCACGCCCAAGAGAGAATTAAGCAAGGATAAACCCACTTACTTTCCCCCTTACCTAGAAATGCATGAAGTGAGAATGAATTATGCCTGTAATGGGGGGTAATGGGGTTGGGATAGGTAGGAAAAACAATGTCAATCATAATTAAACACAAGAAATTCCACCAGTAAAAATGTAAAGAAAGCAACCCCCAGTGTTTAACTAAATTCAGACAGCATTGTGCAATCAGGTTTACATTAACTGGCTTTTGAACCAACCATATGAAACATGCTTTTTTCTTTCAGAAACAGGTTGGACTTTGCAAAGAAAGATTATTTTGTTTCACTCCCAAATGGCCTCATTAAAACTTTAAAGAGGAATTCCACAAAGTGCTGAAATTAAAAAGACTTTTTCATAACCAGACAATGCTGCACATATTCCAAGCTGTAGTGCATGATGTGTCACACTTTGAGAACTACTAACCTCCTGCATCTCATTCCCTTTCTAATTCTGTTTGAGAAGTCAGAAAACAGACTGCCTAGTTTTCAGTGTGAACACATGCATCTGGGGCCATCCTCTGCCAACCTGCAGTTTCACTCAATAAATCTCATATATTAAAAATTTGAAAGTTTAGTTTCAACACACATGCAAGTCTTTAGAATGGGATGCCTGCTGTCCAGCTTCAGATGACAGCAATTTTTTCCCGAGCAGCAAATAACAGGATTTGTTATTGCTTTTTGGGAGCTAAATGCACTCCACTCCACAGTAAACATAAAGGGTTACATTTGAACTCAACGCTGTCTTTGGCTTTCCCTTTCAATTCAAGAAAGACAGTGGCGTGTTTGTGATATCTACGCAGTCGATACATTATGCTATTCAGTGATCTTTGGGATACAGTCAATTGAAACTGACCTTGGGGTCATATTCTCCCTCGTCATCTTCATCCTCACCGTGGTCCTATTGCATTGGAAAGAAGTACATTACCTCTCTCCCCACAACAAAACCCGAAGTATAAAACTCCAATTTCTGTAACTTCTAAACACAGATCTCACCTCCTCCTCTCCCTCCTCAACTTCCTCCTCTTCAAACTAAGAGAAAACAGAAGATCTGTGTGAAGGCGCAGGACTGATCATTCCTCACTGCGTATATAAGTAACAGAGACGGTGCTAAGTTGGACGTACGCTCTCGTCGTCCTCCAGGGCCTCCCCCGTGAAGTACAGTACTGCCCGGGGGACTACCCGCTCGCGGAAGAAATGGCCTATCTCAAAATCTGCAGCCAGAGTAAACTCCGAGTCCTCATCCTGAAAAGAGAACACAGATGCTCACAAAACACCACCTATAAGTTTCTTCAACCCGCAGAACAAAAGCAGAACGGCTCAAGGATCTCCATTAACATAAACAAAAGCTAATTCTAACTTTACAGACACACAAACAGAAACCACTCACCATCTCACCATCTGATGAAACTGAAAGATAAAAAAGGCCATTTTGTAATTCTGTATAACAATACCAGAAGTAGTGGTGATAAGTAAAGATAAAACCTATTAATATTCTTAAGAACCAGGTGCGGCACAAATCACACAATTTTCAGGGTCCTAAATTGGCATCCGCATACAGCTGTTTATAGTTACATAAACCCCTAACAACATACAGTGCAGTATCCTCAAGCTCATTTTCTCAGATGACAGCTCTAATGAAACAACCAGGGAGAATCAACTCTCAGTGTGTGGAAGGCTTGGCTGACTAGGGTGAAGGAGCATCCGAATCAGCCCTTAAACCCCTGCCCAGGCTCAGGTTTAAAGGCTTTTGGCCCTGTCAAGACTGCTGGAGAGGCAAACTGTAGTTCTGTTGCAGCAGGCCACTAGAGGAACATTTCATAAAACTCACGCAGCAGTCTCTCTCTGCAAGCCTTTCCCACAGTCAAGGTGCTGGAATTGCTACATTCCTTCAGCACACAATATTGCCTAACATTATGGCAAAGTAACTACTTACATTCAGAAACACCTTCCAGCAGTTAATGAATGGACTTACAAATATGGCAAGTGTGAAATGTAGCACAAAAGCTTGTGTGGGATTTCTTCAGAACAAACACTACAACCACATTTCTTTGCTCAGTAAAAAAGAAAATGACAGTGCTCCCTGTTTCCATGGCTTTAAGGAAACATCAAATGAAACGGTGTGGACTACAACAAAATTAAAGCTAACATAAGTCACTGTTTCATTTCATTTCACTGCCGTACATGGATATGAATTGCATGAAAAGTCTGTACTTGTAATATTTCAGAACGACTTCAACAGTAACTCATCCTGCAGCATTGTCTCAAGATTGTCAACTGGGAAACTAGGCATCTAAAAATGCAAGTCACTGTCGACACATGTAAACAAGCCCAAGCCCTAGTTTCTTCTGGAGCACTACTGCCACCTGTTGTTCAGGAAGAAATACTACACTAAGAGCAGGACTGAGTACTGAAGCAGACCCATCTCATCAGCCTCTTGGGTACCATAACAAATCAGTCAAGTTTCAGGTTCAGGAACCTGTGCTTTTCTCAGGACAGGGTGATGGACTGTACCTTTGATGGGATTAAAGAAATTGAAGAAGGAGTCATTGGGCACTTGCTTGGTGATGGTTCTCACTGTACCCCGGCCCTTATGCTTCTGCTTTTTCTTAATGGTTTTCACTGTCACGTCTTTGCCTTTATTCCAGTTTATTTCACAGCTTGAAAGGGACAAAAGACAACACAGTCTGTTGGAGCACATTATTCTGATTACTCTGTTTTAACAATACAATGGAAAAGTCTGAGGAAAGCTTAATGTTTGGAGGTCCGACTTGTTATTCCAGTTAGGCTTTTTTTTTTTTTTTTGAGTGGTGCCAACAGAATCCATTCCTGAACTCCACGCCTGGGCTACTCAAAGCTCATGGCTGTAGGTCAAACTGTAATTGTGAGCTTTGGTCACAATGCATCTCTTCAATAGATGCAGATCAAATATTTGTGTAGCTAAATAACGATTCCATTTTGTTATTTTTAGAAAAGTCAACACTGACAAGTTTTCAAGGAATGAGATGAGGTGTATGTTGAACAGTTTTATTAAGCTTAACTGACATTTTTTCCTAAATGGTGCTGTTGTCTCACACCTCCAGGGTTGGGGGTTCCATTCACAGCGCTACTTGATGTTTGGGGCAATCTCTCCCTATGCTGTGCAGGTTTTCGCCCATAATCCACAGACATATAAACTGATTAACGTCTCGATTGTCTACAGTGTACATGTATGCACCCTGTGATGATGGACTGGCATCCCAGTCAGGGTGTAACTCAACCTTATACTCCATGCTACCTGGAACATGCTCCTCTGTGACCCTGAACAGGATGAGCATTTAGAAAATGGATGGATAATTTAACTATTAACAGCACATTATTAAAAAATAATACAAAAACACACACAGACAAAGGGTAATCTGCTCACAGGCAATCTTTCAATAAAAGCTAATTGCATACTAATCCTGCTACAACTGACAATCTGCCACACCTCTTTCAGACATGGATATACTGTTATCTATGGTGGTGTTACTTTCTGTTTCTTGTTCATTTTTATTATACTGGCTGCTGTTTTATGGTCTTAAATTATTGTATAATATCCACTGTCCAGCAGCACAGCTTACACGAAGTACACAAGCAAGTATCCTTGCTGCAGGTGTAAAGTGACTTTGCTCAGGACTGCTGGGTCCTGCTAGCAATCTCTCACCCCTCACAGTCCACTATTTCCGGCCCTTCAAAAGAGAAGGGGTCTGCCTGGTCTGGCTCCGACTTCATTTTGTACACCTTCGTCAGGACCGTGTTGGTGAAGTAGCTATTTGGCTCAAAGTGGAACTCTAACGTAAAACTCTAAGGAAGAAAGAGGAGGAAAAGTCACAAGTTTAAAAATGTAGCAAGTTGTGCAATAAGCACAACTCAGAACATATATAACGACACAAAAGGCAAAGATAGTTGCTGGTTCAATCTCACTAACCATAGGTTGTCCGGGCTCTGAAAATTTGACTTTGATGTCCTGCAAGTGTTTCAGGATTGGCTCGTCGTGTTCCTATCAAAAACAGGCAACGACAATGTGAATTAGATTCAAACAGATTCGATGGCGTAACAGAAAGCTGGAGAACACTACTGCTAACCCCAACCTCAGTAAGACAGATTTCAGCAGGCGACAAAGAAATAAGATTCCCTGAGTGGCAGGAAATTCACTGCTTTGAACAGCAACACTAGCTAATTTAGATGTAGGATTTTGTTCACTTCATTTATTAAATTCGATACAAATATCATGACTAGAAAAGTCACAGACTAGCACAGTGCCTAATGACCACCCTGTTCTACACTTCAGCAATGAGCTTAACCTGAATTACATAAAATATCTCTAGCAACAAAAACAAGTGAAATGTAAAACTGCAAAGTCACTTTACAGAACAGCCCGTGGCAAAGCCAATAACTTGTGTTTTTGAACATTTAGCTTCAGGAGTCAGCGCACAGTGTACTAATGCATCATCCCACAGTCGGCATCTCACCCCCAGCCCCTCCTAGTGTCTTCTTACCTGCAGCATGTCACTGAGCATGTCTACGCTTCTGAAGATGGTGAGCCAGAACTCTGGGATACCCTTAGGGTCTTCCTCAGGAGCCCCCGCCTCCTTCGACTCCTGCACACAGGCTTTTTTCTTCAGCTCCTCCTGCAATCAGACCACTAAAGGCATGAGCTCACACTGACTGCTGGGAAACAGAACCGGCTCGGCGCTGAAGATGTCAGACTTGGTTACTGCAGGGTCCGAAGCTGGCTGATGCAGTTACCAAAGTACTGGTGCATTTTAGCTGCATTCTGACACTGACGATTCTAAGAAAAAAAAAAAAGTTCAGAACCTTATACAAGTGACTGCCATGCAAAAGCTATAGAATTTTGTTTTAAACTAGAAAACTGAAATTGAGTGAAGACTGACTTGAATCCTAGGCACTCTGCGGCCATCGACAGTGCTAATAATCAGTAACACAGACATAACATATCGAGATTATTTTGGTCTACTCACAGACAACTCCTCCTCATCTTCTCTGTCGCTGTGCCACACACACTCCTCGTCCGTAGGCTCGACTATGCCAGTTATCACTTCTCTTCTCTGTACACAACACACAGAAATGCAACAATCTTTAAATCATCGAAAAACAATCCAAAATCCCAAATCTATTTATAGCCCTACGCTGGCAGACTGTAGCCTTTGTTAGTGATGACAAACTTAGAAAGGACTAAGGGCCATTCGCTTTTTCCCCTGAAGGCAGCCACCTCCTCTGTCGTGACAGTAGCCTACCTTGTCAAAGAGGGGTTGGTAGAGGGCAGCGTACTTTCTCTCCAGCTCATGGACCTCCTCATAGAATTTGGCTTCTATGTGAGCGCACTGCACCTGCAGCTGCTTTAAGGCGTTGACTCTTCTCTTCACAGACTTGGGTAAGCTAAGGAGGAAAAAGGCACAAGATGGAAACTGAACTAGTCTGTCCAACCAATCCATGCCGCTGGACCGTTTGGCCACCACAGGAGGAATGCAGGAGCAATATCTATGTTTCGTAATGGGAAAATACAGGTCTGTTGTTCAATCTGTTCATTGGCTTCTTCTGAAAACCATGTTAATGGTTCTTTGTTTTCTTCAAAGCCTCAGCTAGGACCAGGGAGGCGTTCCAGAAAGCAGCCTTAACATATCTTAGAAGTAAACTGGATTTCTGATTGGAGAAATTAGAGGAAATTTGGAGAATCAACAAATCCTCAAGGCAGGCTTTGTTTTCTCCAACCAGAATTCAGTTTTAATTATAAGGCATGTTAAACCTGCTTTCTGGAATACTCCTTGTGCTACATAGGTGCAAAGTGGAATTCAGCATCACACATGTTCTGTCAAAGACAACTTCTCTGCCTGTTACTTACCTCTCAAGAATGGTGGATGGAGTGTGAGGCACATTGTCCACTCTGTCCTGAACAGCAGGCAAGGCCTGAGTATTAACCTTACCTGTTAGAGATGAGGCAAAAGCTACTCATACCCACATTCGCTCAGCAAAAACACAGCCATGAAAAACACACAATATGAAGCACTGCAAACAGAAAAATCCTTCAGAGAACCGAGTGAAACTGCATGTTGTGATTGGGAAGCAGGAGTTCTTGTTTTACATCCTGTTTTGGAACTGCTTTCTGCCAACCAACATAATTTACTTCAAAAGGGTGACTAGCAAACAGCAAAATAGCATTTCAATTTACTCATCATGGTCAGCAGCGTTTAACATGCCACAGTTCACAAAACAGATACAGTACATCCGATAACACAGCAGTCAAGCAGTATATTATGTACCAAACCTCACATTTCCGTTCTACTTGAGACAGTAATATCCAGTGTTTTCATTTTCTTTACACTGTATAACAGTAATACCACATCCCGATATTAACTTTTTGCATGCTGTGAAATCATAAATGCACGTTTTCCTGTAATGAAAATCCATCACTTCTCCACCTCTTTCAAACAACTTTATCACCTTGCCAAAATAAAAATGAAGTTTTATAAAAAGCTCAAATCAGCAATAAAACTGCCTCCACTGGGAGATTTCCTACGACATTTTAAGTCCCAGATGATTTTCCGGTAAATATATTATATATACACACACACACACACACACAAAAAAAAAGCACATATTGGCTGTGAAAACCAACCAACTAAGCAGTAATTAGTAACTCAGCCATTCAGGGTTAACTAATTTCAAAATAACTAAGCCAAAACTGTATGACACTAAAAATTATACAAGAAAACCTGAATTTCTAAAAACTTGTGTAGGTATGCACATAAAACTGCACTGTCCAGTGGCTGACATCCATTTCACAGCTGGAAGTGCACAGCTTTCACTCCTAATGATAACAGATAAGTTAGAATGAATGTGACCTAAATTTAACCTTTAAAATGACACCTTATCCAAATACCCATGCACTCTACCCTTTACTTTGCAACTTATCAAGTTACAGACAACACTAATACAAATTAACGCTTATTCATCTCACTGACGCCTACTCACTGTAACATGCCAATACAGTTATACTATATTATATACTAGAATACAACATGTTCCCGTTTGCATTTCCTCAATTTCATAGCATTCTGCCTATCATTTGCTTTGCTATTTATTATCAGTGCTTATATTCAAACCAAGGAAAGGTAAAAGAAAAAAATAAAAACCGGTTGCTACCGATATTTTCATAAGCAATTTACCTCTGGACTCATTCTTGTCCGCCTCCATTGTTAATTTTGCCCCGTATTCTGCCATGAAAAGACAAACCTTTTGTTAATTCACTGTACACTTTAATAAGCAAATAATCCTGGTTAATCATTTTTTTTAGTCAAGTGAAACTGGCTAATGGTATCAAGTACAAGTTATAAAGACAGGGACACTACTGTGCATGCAGAAATGACAAGTCAACTAACAGTACAGTTCATAAACGCAGCACGTGAGGGAGGAAAACAGCTCAGCCACATGGAAATTTACCCACAACAATTCAAAACTTGGCATGCTGATGGAAGTTACTGGCTATAACTTTAGCTAATCGAAGGCCGCTAACTGATATCAGCAATAGCACGAGGCAAACAGCCTCTGAAGCACAACGGGACCACGTGACCAACTCTCGGGTGAAAATAACGGCAGGCGGTTGAAAACGATTGGCGCGTGCTTGACGCCGACGTGTTTGGCTGCCGTCGGGTCAGACGCAGCCTTAGGGGGTATTTATGGACACCCTGGCGGACCTACCAATGTCGACGCGGTATGTGCGACACTAGCTCTTTTAAAATAAAAAAAAAATGTATATGTATCTATATATCATTCACTGCTTTGCAAAGACTGCAGTCCGGTGACGCCACTGCGCTGTCCTGACTTCGAAGAGCAGACACAGCAGCGAGACGTACAAAAATAACCGCAAACCGGGGGATACACGTCAAAACGACAGCTGCTTGATTCGCCACTCCGCACGTTTATTCCGATTATGGGCGGCGCCACGGAGCCCGCAGCCGACTGTACGAATACCTCAGCTGGCTAAATTTTACTCCGCTCGCCAGCTCCAACGGGTTCATCGGTACTGTTTTAACGCTGACGGCAACAGGCGCCCCTCTTCGCCACTTCTTACGTTAGCCAGCTTGGCTATCTAGCTAACGTCACCACATGTTGGGGTAAATGAGTTTGGCTGGTAGCCTAGCTACGTTTCGTAAACACAGAAATGAAAACCAAATCAACTGTTATCATTCTTATTACTTTATTTATTATTGGACACGAGCACACTTTCCGGTCACGTATGTCTAGAATGATTCATCTATTTCTACATCTTACCTCCCAGCGCAACTCCCGTCTTGGCCTCACGCTTTATGCCGCAACTTGAGCTCGGCACGTCGCAATAACGCTGCGCCTCATTGGCTGAGACACAAATAGGCCCGCCTCGGAAAGACAGAGTGGCACCAAACAATCTGCTATGTCATTGGTTCCTGTAATTGAGCGATTATCCTTTGTCGTTGTCCTCCTTAAATTCATGGTGATGTATTTGCTCATCATCTCGTGTGCCGCAAGGACGATTCGTGAAGGCGGCGAAACATGACACTTTTTGTTTCACCGATTTACCCAAATATGGATCACCGAGTACTCAGAATGCGAAAATAACAGTATTCTGATTCACAAAGCGAACAAAATTAATTGAATCCATTTCCTGCGTACATCTCAAACACAATGTCCAAATCTTATACTGTTAACTAGATATAGAAATTCTTGATTTCTGTCCATTTTTTTTTCACTGCTTATCCTGGTCATGGTTGGAGGAAGCCTGGAGTGAGGGTAAATGTTCTTTAACATTCAGCTGGTTTTAAATAAGGCATTGCAGTTATAGGTCCATTGTTTTGGTATAGAAACTGACTTGTGTTCATTCTGAGTGAGATGATATACTGTTGTGCAGACCAAGTTGAGACCTATTGCTCATGTTCCCTGGCTTCAACTGGAAATTCCACTATGGTGAGATGAGGCTCTAGTGGAATTAGAAACATAAAGAGCTGGAATGCAATTCTACATATAATGCAAAAACGTAAGACAAACATGAAATATCACTGGATGTGTAGTTGGAAGTTGGGTAAATGGAAACTTGAAAAGCAGATGTTTGATTCAACAGTATTTAAAACAAGATTCAGTTATATATTTAAAAATGTGCCATGATCATTTAAAAAATTTTGGCCAGCAAGTCGTATTGTCCACAAGTGCAAAATATGTGCTTTTTTCCACTTTCTTGTGTAAATCATCTCTAGGAATGTTCTAATTAGAGGGCAGGTGTTAACTGTGTAGTCCAAAATTTTATCATCATTTTTAACGTGAAGTTTCTTGTTTGGAAAAATAACATCTGCTTGAAAATGTGTATTTGTTACTATATTGAACTTTGTCAGTCTGAACATTTAATATCCTGAAATAACAAACATGACGTCTAAAGGTTTTAGTTGCTGCTTCAGCTCAAAGCATTTTATAGGAGACGTGTCTGAGCATGTTTGAATATGAAACTTCTTTTGGACATTTGACTGAATTGTTTTCTGTGAAGCATAACTCTTCTCTCTTCTCCATGTCATGGTAGTGACGTTACACTGTATATTTCCTCACCGTTTTTCAGTACTATGCAGAAACAGAATGTGCATACTTTATAGAAAGCCTGCATGAGTATACTGTAGTGAAATCCTTTTTCATGAATGGTAGGTTTAATGCTGTCAACAGGCAAGAGAGGTTTCACAATACCGCTTTTTCTTGAGGTGCTGATTCCAACTGGTGGTTTAAGATCCAAGAACTTTTAACCTGTTGGAAGGGAATGTACCTTGAAGCCTTTATCCATGCTAAAAAATAGTAACTCAAAACAACTCTTACATTAAACAAGTGCAATTAGATTCCACCTTGTATGATTTGAAAGGATCTGGCTGAATTGCCAAACTGGATGAATGCTGGTCAATATTTAATGACTCTGTGCCATCCCTGAGCCTGAGTTTTCTTTTCCCCTGTCCATATCCCCTTTGCTTTGCAGTTCCAATGTGTGTCTTCTCTCAAGCAACCAGCAGATCACCTTACCGCAATAGAAGAAAGGCTTAGATGAAAGACCACTGCTGTTACTGGGGCATGAAGCCCTGGTGAATAGGCAAGTGTTTTATGTTTAATGATCAGGGACATCCAGATTTTTCCTTCGTGCTTTACTTCATCTCCTCCAGCAGGACCTTCCTATGCTCCAGCCCAACTGCTGCTGGAAGGCGTGAACAGATACAGGAAAGGAAATGTCATTATTTATGACATTAAATACACACCCTAGAAACCCTACAGCTAAACTGTGAACAACGGGGGGGGGGCGTGTATCAAAAAACATTAAATGCAAGTTCACTGTCTCCCGACAACATGTATGTGACTCATGTAAAATATTCTGAACCGTTTTATCCAAATGGTAACATTGTTGGCCATGAATCATGGGATATTACCTTTTCATCACTCTTTTTGAGATTAATCAATTGCTGTTACACTGTTGGATGAAAGAGCTCTAAATTCTCTCTTATCCAAGGGAAGATAAATAAGAACCTTCTTTAAAAGTGAGATGCATCTGTCCTATGGATGAGTTTATTTAAAGGAGACAAGTGGTGATTAAATTAGGTGCTTGCCTGCTTAAATAGGGTGAACCAACGCCAGCTGTTAGTAGTCACATGTGCTATCCTCCTTCCCTCGCGCCTCACACACACAAGGGTGTCACTCGATTGGGCAACGAGGGGCTGCCTTCATGAATAGCTGACTCAGTGTTCAGTGCCACTTGGCCAAGAGTGCCATCACTGCCTGATTGATTTGCATGGTATAAACTTGGTACATAGAAGAGGTGAATCAAAAAGCTCCATGGTTGGGGTTGTCAGGATCAGAGTGCATGCAGAAGAGTCCCTGCAGCGAATCACTGCAGGTGATCAGTAAAAACTTTACCTTAACGGTTCCAAACCCCTCAAGCAGGGGTCACCCTTTGTGTGATACAACTGCATAAGCCCCATTACTGTAGCATTTCCAAACCACAAACATTTTTTAAATATTTCACATGTTCAGTTCTCACCCTTCTCTTGTTTGTCTCTAGAATTTTGACAGAAGGGGAATGTCCACTACAGTTATTTTAATTATATTCGATATAGTAGTAACGACATTCGATGTCTTTCCTGCATAATAAAAGCAAACTGCATTAGCCTGGATTGACAAATAATTCCCACCAGAGGGTGCTATATAACAATTCATGATATTTTAATGACACGCAGGAGTAGTTTGATACATTAATTTACCTTTAATTTTTAAATAACGCATTAACTTTGCATAGATAAACACCAAACCTGTATCCTCAGGTTTTACAAACCTTTTCTGGTCTCTTTTGGTTTTCATATTCTTAACTGGTGATACAGATTTTGTCCATTTTACCTCTCTTTAGTCTTCAGAATGATCTGAAGGCCCCATTTAATAGAATTTGCATTCAGGTAATTAAACTGATGAGGAAAACAATTGCTTTATCATGTTTAAATTATCCTCTCACTTTGAATGAACTAATATACCAAATAAGGTAAGGCTTTAGTCTACCTTGTAATAGTTGTAACAATTGCACATTTAATCTACTAATTTAAAAAAGGAAACTTTAAAATTCACCTGTCACCAGCAGAGTCACCCCAGCTGTTTTTATCTGCACATCATATTTCACACCCTCTCTAAGTAATCAGTGGAGAACAGCTTAATAAACTGATGCTTGGTATAAATGATGAAAGCCAGGAGTATGTTTTTGCTTCTCATGAAAAGTGTCTTAAAGCTGAAATAAAATGGTAAAACGGTTAATGGCACGGTACGGAAAGTTCACTTGACCATACATCCAAACCAAAACCATAGCGGAACTCTTTGCTGCCCAAGTACACCCTTAGTGTTTTGATATTTCTTCCTGTCACCATGCAGTCTTCTTATGGTCATATTTACTTGTAATGTCAGCTACAGCACTTATCTGGCAGTTCTGAGGCCATAAGAACTGTGTGACGATCTGTGACGAGTGTGACATCTACTGGACAGGGTTATGTTTAAACCCAGAGTAAAACCTTTAAATAGTGCCACAACTTTACGCATTCCATTAAAATGTACAAATAAAACACAGTAACATGTAGTGTGGCCTGAAGGTAAACAATAAGTGAATAGCATGAAGTTGGATATCACCTTGAGCCAGAGCCTTGGCTGCCCTCTCCTAAAGCTTTTCGGGTACTGTGCCACCCTGGCATGGTCCCTCTTCAAACCCAGCTTCATTCATCTTCAGCATAGCTCTTTATTTCTGCTGCTCTTCTTCCTCATCAGTACCCCATCCCCTGCACCTAGTTTACGTTCTGGTTTGTACATTTCTTCTTGAGGCTAGGCTAGGATCCACAAACAAATAATAGTAGAAACAAGGCATACATTACTTGATAAATACATGGGCAGTACTGACTGTAACTGTAAAGTCATTAATTCAGACAGTCAGTCAAGCTTGAATTGAATAAATAGTTTCACACACTGCAAATCTTGCTGTCTTGTAATTGAAAACTGTCGATCTGAACGCGACCTGTCAAACTCTCTCAGTCATGAAGCAGTGGTAAGTGTCCTGTCTGGAAACAGTCATTCTTCACCTGCTGTAACATAACACTGTGTGTGGACTAGCTAATGCTGGGAAGTCTACTTAAAATCCCAGTATAATCAGGAGGCAAAGTGAATGGTCCACCAAAGTTACCACTGAAGCATGATTTGGATATAGAAAAGCATTTAGCACCAGTGATTAATCCCAGCCATTAAAATGTCCTTCTTGGGTCATTTATTTTGAAGAGTAATTTTGTCCATATTCTCATCACTTATTCTGGACAGAACCACCTGCAGCCTGTCCCAAACAGGATAGGGCATTGGAACACCACAGAAGGTTTGCCAGTCCATCGCTGGGCATATACATGAGCACACACACACACACACACACACACACACACACACACACACACACACAAAGTCAATCACTATGGGAAATTTAGAGATTCCAATAGCCCTAAAATGTTTTTGGACTATGGGAGAAACTCCACACACACAACATGGGGGCCAAGATTCAGACTACAGATTGTTCAGCGCTGAAGTACTTTTGAAATGGGAATCATCCCGAAATACACAGCAAGTTATTGATGAGACAAATGAGGCTTCAAAATCCATGGTGGGAGGAAATATCCTCAACTACTACTACTGGTGCTAAATGAGGCTTCAAAACCTGCGACAGCTGATTGTATAGGATACCTTCACACATCACAGATTTAGAAGTCTCATATTTCCCATCACCGAAGCAAATTTTAACTTAAAATAAGTTGTGCTTAAAAATGTGCTCTTGCAATCCTGATGACCAAATTGTCATAAAAACAATCTGATTTTTTATTCATTTTATTGCCCCTTCCAAAGCACTAAACAGAATTGTGTTACTTTTTGGTCACAAACTTCCTTGCATATTTTTCAGAGTCTTTTTTTCCTGAATTTAGATGTAGAATGTAGATAAAGTGATAGAGCAATAAATCTGAATTAAATAAGGTTTTAAAAATTCTCCCTTGGGAATCAACACCGTTCTATCTTAAATCTGATAATCTGGTAATCGTTTTCTGGGGTCATTTTTATATTAAAATTTGTATTCTACACTGCATTGATTAAATTTGTAAGATACACCTTAAAATATTGTATCTATATCTCAGAGCGCGGTAATCTACATACGATTCATTACCTTATGCAGCTAACTTGTCTTAACAGTAGGGGCGCTATTTCATCGGAAAAGGCGGGGAGCTGAATTTACTCCATCGATATTAATATATTAATCCTATCGCATAATTTTCTCCGTTTTATCACTCTGTCTTCCTGTTGTGACATGTTTATTGTGACTTGCGTTTTATTTCCCACATTTTTCATAAACTTTGAATAACCGCCAAGAACAAGTATGAGCAAACATGATTCCAGGAAGTGATTCAGGGTGCAGCTGAGGCTTTTGCTGCTATACCTTTAAAAACGAACTTAAGATAAATACGAGAACTGCAATAAAGGAAGAAAATAAACACATACCACAAACACTACAAAATAGACGCAAAAGAAAATAGCATGGCAAATATAATAATAATAATAAACTGTATTTCTTAAAATACATGCAGCATAAAATTTGATTTTTACAGGTAGACTGTTAAACACATGCACAGTTAAGTGCAGCTGTAATCTCTGTCTAATGTAATTTCAACGTTTATTTCGTGAACTGGTCTAAAGGGGCCTTAATAAAATAATCAAATTAGTAGCTGTGACTCATAGCTCCAGCTTCTTAAAAGCATTTTTGTTTTTATACACGAATATTCACATTTTTGCCTAGTGTCTGATGTTCTTATTGACTAAAAATTCTTAAACATGGCTTCCAGACACAATTTTAAAATTGCCAGTGTGTACATTGACAATTTGATCTAAGTCTTCCCGATCCTCCAGATCCTCCCCCATCCTCCATTCGGCTCCTAAGAGAAGCATCAAGACAGATTTCGATTAAGAGCGACACGTCCGAAAAAGTCATCTCAGACTGAAAGCGGGTATGACAGAGGGCAGCGTGCGATGGGCTTGTGGTTTTGAATTTGTGAGCCGCAGTGTGCACGGTGCAGCTTCATCTACTCAGGGAAGCTGAAAGAGCTTGCGCAAGGGACAAGAAGGAGGGGAAGGTAAGGGGCGGGTGTCGCTATATAACACTCCACACCGAGAACTGCAGCTTGTCGTCTGGTACTGGGAGCGTGTCACCTAACGTCTTCATTGACGCAATATCTGGGGAAGTAATTAATTTGCAACTTCGGTAGCAAATCCATTAACATACGCCGCCGATCGAGGCATGGAGAACCTGCCCAGACAGCGCTGCTGCTTCCTCTGTCACACCTGCTTAAGAACAGGAAAGAGGACGAAGGTAACCGTGAAAACAGCGTGATCTGTGCAAGCCCGCATGCCGTGCTTTTCTTTAACTGTACAGAAAAGGAGTGCACTGGCTTTTAACAACGTTATCCTTGCAGAAAAGGACAGATGCCGCTGTGCCATTGCTGTTTTTGCTTATTAGTGTTGGGAAGAAAAGACCAGACGAATGCACTTTTGTCTTTTTCGGAAATAATAGCGAATATTTCTCTCATTTGCGGAAACATTTGACAGTCTCGGAGCGTTCTGCTGTGAATTTCGGATGAACGTCTTCGTAGGACATCTTTAAGTATCAGAAGGGCGACATCACTGTGATTTATCATTAAAAACACGGGGACTCCTTATAGAATATGGGCAAACTGGGATTCACGCAATCAGTCATATCCCAAAAACTTTCTTAAAGGTGTGACCTACATCCCACGATGCTCTTAAAACAGAAGGTCACACACACACAGAGTGTTATACCTTGTATGTGTATGCGGTGTTTTTAGAGAATAACTTGAAAGAAGTGATGAGGGATTAACTTTTGCGGATTGTCTCTGGTGTTCTGGAAGTGTGTGCCATCTGTACTCCGTGTCACTTGTCCTTAACCACCGTTTCCCCCGTAGATCAGAAAGACGCACTCGTCGAAGGTACTCCAGATGATCACCGTCGCGTTTTCCTTGTTCGTCCAAGGGGTTTCGCCCGAGACGCTGTGCGGTGGGGAGCTGGTGGACGCGCTGCAGTTCGTGTGTGGCGGCCGAGGCTTTTATATCAGTAAGTGCGTGTACTCCTACTTCTTTTTAAAAGCCTTTTCAACATGACCAGGTCTGACGCAACGCTATCCAGCCCTGTTTTCTAAGAAAATGGGTTTCTTGTCTTACATTATCTCTTAGTCACTAACTATAGTAGTTATTCCCTCTTAGTAATGATTGCCGGTGAAGAACGGTGGGGTTTTGCCTAGTTACAGCTGATAAGCGGCGAGCAGGTATTCCTGAACATATTTGCAAATAACCGGCTAAGTATCTTGAGGTTATGCTGACTCAGAGTATTATGCAGTTATGTCTCTCCCAGATGCCTGTGGAAGAGTTACAAACCCGAAGCACCTATTACGAGTTGAACATTTGAAGCATGTTTTGCACTGGAGAGCAATAGTATAAACAGTATTGTTTTAAAGCTATGTTGTATCAATTGTATCATGGTGAGTAATTGTGTAATATATATGAATTTGATTATCACAGTAAACAAATTATAACAGAACAATTCTATAAGAAATTCACCTTTAAATAAAGCACTTGTCAGTCCATGAAGGGATGTTGCAATTATAAATTCTTAGGTTCATTTGGTTTAAAATATAAGCCTGTGTTTAGCTAAATGGACCACATAGCCCCATTCCTCTGACTTTTAATGTCCCTCTGCCTCACTTCATCACAAAGTGGACAAGCAAATAGCCAAAATGTGTCAGATTGGGCTTGTTCATATTGAATTTAAGGGGACCTGTCACGCTAGCAGGTCATTGTCCTGCGTTTGACGGATTCCTTACCTGACCTGACCTGACACATCTCCCAGTCGGGTACACCGAGTGCCAGTGTAGGTCAGGTCCGGGGTTCTTCAAAGTGTTCTTTGAATGTACCCTCTGCTCAACCTGTTCCCCTGCCTGCCTCTCTATTTGTTCTTTTCTCTCGTGACACTAACAAGTGTGTGCACCTCCCCCATTAATGTCATTGTCCCTCTTATCTTTGCTGAGCTCACAGGGGGCAAGGTCAAAGCACGGGCACTGTGTTATTTACTCGTCCTCCGTCACTGAACAGTCCTCTTTTGCACCTGCCTTGCACACCGTTTCGGCATGTGCTCCTAAAATTGGGTGTTAGCATCCAGCCTCGTTGCCATAGCACCCGGAGGTAAAATAAAAGACATATCCACGAATTCATCTTCCAGCTGCTTATCCAGTACAGGGCTGTCTTGAGCCTGAGGCCTGTCCCAGGAGGCAAAGGTCATGGGGTACACCCTGGGCAGCATGCAAGCAGCACGCAAGTCTATTAGTGGACATGCTCCCAGTGCCTTTCCTTGTCTCCTCAGGTAGGCCAACCAGTCGGCTGAACAGTCGCCGTACGCAGAACGGGATAGTGGAAGAGTGTTGCTTTAAAAGCTGCAGCTTACGCCTTCTGGAACAGTACTGTGCCAAACCCAGCAAATCGGAGCGGGACGTCTCTGCCACCTCTCTTCCGCTCGTAACAGCCTTGCCGGCGGTAAACAAGGTACAGTATGTGACAGCACCGGGCCGATTGGCGTGAGAAACGGCACCCTGGCTTGACACTTATCTTCGTGCCCATCAGCAAATCTCTCACCTCTGTTTACGCTGAGTCCAGCGAATGCAGGAGTCAGGGGGCTTTCGTTAAAATAAAGATTTTATCATGCTGAATTACTAGTGGTAAGCAAATACCTTTGTCAAGCTGCTGACCAAGATGGAAAAAATAACATTGCATATTCTGTTATGAGGGGTCAACGGCAGGTGTGTATAGGAGAGGAATTGTGCAAACATTATATAGTGAAAGAGTTTGGCTTCTGAAACCGGAGACTGACTTTAATTCATTTGTTTGGAAATGATCTGACAATTAAAAGGCCCAATTGTCATTACAGAAATCATTTAAACCCTCAAAACTATATTAAGCAGGTGTAACTTGCAAAACTTTATTGGCTTAGCAGTCATGATAAAAACACTATTGTGTTTAAATATCGATATTTTTCATTCTACACATAATGACCCATAACTTTGCGATCTCTGCAATACTGTAGGTGACTTTAACTGGAAATGATTTTAAGTGTAATTTGAAGACAAAATTATGCTTCATTCTATCAAGATGAACATGCTCTTGGCACGGAGATATGTTAAGCACTGGCAACACTGCAGACAGACTGTCCGAGCCTTCTGTAGCTAAGACAATTAAACAAAGAGATCAACGCAGTAATTGATCTCCACTTGAGAAAAGCACATTCATGGGGCAGTTACAAAGTGGCGGGAGAAAAATGAACATTCGTGCAACAACCCCCCAGTTCCTATTCTTCTATATGACACAGAGACTGAGCCTGCTATTTGCAGAGTTTGTTTGCCAGGAATAGTGGATTGAACTGGAATGTGTTTACTGTGTGTCGATGGAGAGACGCAGGGAGAGAGACAAGTCAGAGAACAATGGCGGGTCTCACCCATGTGCATTGAGAGGGTTTGGGAATTCAGTTTGTGTACTTCCTTCATGTCCTCATAAGTTTGGACAAAGCACGTACCAGCACAAAGAGAGCAGTCAGAATACTGAGGAGGGTTGGTAGTCTCTTGCACATTTTATGAAGGACTAACAAGCCTCTGTTTGCTTTATTATTTATTAAGATAAGCTACCAATTTAAATGAAATAGTCCTTGCACTGTCAGAAGAAAACAAGTACCTCCCCTTTGAGTTTAATGTGCTAATTCTTTCTTTTTTTTCCTTGTGCCACAGGATCTCCCAAGAAAATCTTTGGCTGTGAAGTATTCCAAATATATAATTTGGCAGCGGAAGGCAGCTCAGAGGCTACGAAGGGGGATTCCTTCGATCCTTCGAGCCAAATACCGGCGGCAGGCAGGGAGAGGGAAGGTCCAGGAGCAGGTCAATTTCCACAGGCCCCTCGTCACTGTCCGCAGCAAGTTGCATTCAGTCATGTCACCCACAGAAAACTATGTCATCAAAAAATGAATTCAGGATTGTTTGTACAGACGAGAATTCAACAAAAAAAAAAAAGACTGGGGGATTATAGCTTTGTATGACGTCACGACTATGCCAGTCTTCTGAAGTCCTAATCCTCATCATCTCTTATCCTCATATATACACGCTTTCCTGTTTTAGCTGTCTTTCTCTCCCACACACATATATACACTCAAATAATAAATAGGTGAATACAAAAAACGAGTGAAGAAAGGAAGATGAAAGAGGTTCACGGCTTGGCAAGCAACAAGAGGACACACAGCGTAATGGTTTTATTGGGGAGGGAAAAGCAAATACAAAAGACTTCCATTCCATGCCAGCTCTGAGAGAAAAAGAGCACCCTCCATATTAGTTTGCACCTGTTACTGTAAAGAAGTATGTCCGCACTGTAAGGAATTATTTTATTCAATTAGATTCTCGCTCCAGCACATTTAATGACAAACAAAATGCGGAAAAGAACCTGCGATTGCACATTGCTATGGATTTTTTTGAGTAAATACAAATTGCACTTTTTTTTTTCCAAATAATGAACATGTAGCTCAAAAAATGTTCTGGTGCTACCTTTGGGAATGGACTCGAATTTTTAAAAATTTTAAAAATACGCAATTTTTTTTCTTCGAAAAACGTTCAGCCTTTCTGTTTTAGGAAAAAAAAAAAGTGTGAGAATAGTAGTTGCTTGTGTTTGGAAATTTAAGAGGATTTGGATTTCGTTGTAAACAGCATGGTATCCCACAATGCACTTGTGTCATGGAAGGTGGATACGTTAGGCCCTCTGTACTTTTGAAGTGGTGCTGCAGCGTTTGCAAGGGGCAAGCAGCTTGGGGATGAACGGAGAGGTCAAGTGGTACCTCTGGAAACTCCCCAGAAAGCCCCCTTGCCGTAAAAAAAACATCGTCTGGTTCTGATGGAGTAGAGTTTTGCTCATAGAGAAAGTGTTTCTGTTTTTCTTTCTATGTTTTGCTAAAACAAACAGCAAAAAAGTTTATGGCAAAAATGTCTTATTCTTATATCATGACATTCCACTTTGCTAAATAGAAATGATCATTTTAAGATATTTCACTGTTGTGTCGTCAATATTTTACATTTCTAAAAGACTTTAAGTCAAAGGAGAAAAATAGGGATATGAACTAACATTTTGTTTTATATTGTTTATCAGTAGTATTTACGTGCTTTTGCTTGACAAAAAATACTTGAATATGTGTAATTAGTGTCCTGGGACATCAAGATCTTTGAGTCTGAAGTGTCTTGGAAAAAGAGTTGCCAACACTTTTTAACACAGACAATGATGGCACTGTATAAAGACATTATTTATTTTGTGAAAATAAATACAATTCATATAGATTTAATTTTCATATATATCATATGAAAATTGTTTCAAATAATACACTTAGCACTGATGCACATCTGACAGACTTATTTTGTACATTTTTAAATTTGACGCATTTTGTAGATGCTTTGTACCAAAAAACATCTTTATTCATCTTTTACCAACAAGTTGTGTTGATATTTTTGTCATTGTATGTCTGATTTGCCTAGTATGCTAATTAATGTCTAGCATGGCCATTTTACCATCATAATGGGTAATGTTATCATTGGAGAAACAGCAGTATTCAAGAATATTTTGAAACGTACAGTACTGTGCAAAAGTCTTGAGCCACTCCTCATTTCTTCATATTTTGCTTCCAAAGAGCCAGACTTGTATTTCTTTTAATGTAGTTTTGAGGAATAGTTCTCCTGGCTTCCTGAAGGCCTTTCAAAGTTTTTGCCTCTCATTTACAGTTCAGTCTCTGTACCTGACCAGTTTCAGAGGAATTTTTTTTTGTTTGTTAAGCCACACAGTGACCTACATATGAATCTTTCAAGCTTAACAAAGCCATCTAACTTAAGGCATGAACCAGTGAAGAAACAGGTGCAGATGATTACAGATGATCAGATGATGTTGCAATAAATCACTGTACCTATCGTCCCATTTTCTTAGCAAAATATAAAGAAATGAGAAATGGTTCAAGACTTGCACAGTACTGTATGTCAAAATATTATGCTGGCTTTTCCAGTGCATTATTATGTTATCAAATTTATTATATATATATATATATTATTTTTTCTATTATTTGTAACTGGCTACGTCTGCCTTATGTTGTATAGTTGGTCTTATGTTCTTGCTCAGGTGAGCAAATTGAGGCCACAACTGTTCCAAGAGCTCAGCTGGATGAGATAAGGTTGGGTGAGGTAGAAAGTGTGTCGTTTCGTTCTGTTCTCCTCTTGTTTCCAATGACTGATTCCTCCAGGTCAGGTGAATACCACATTCTGTAGGTCACATCTGTAGATGTACCAAACTAAAGGACATGAAGGTCAAACATCATCCCAGGGTTAAATCTACAATCTCAGTCAGTCCTCCAAATCCAGTGTCCACAGTAGATAATTTTACTAGTGTCCCATCCATCCTTAATTAAAGTAAATTAGTAAAAAAAAAAATATGTTGAACATAATTGAGAAGTTTGAAAACTCAGGAAATCACACACACAAACGCACACGTACTTTTGGAGAGAGATCTAGATCAAGCATTTTGTACTGATGACATTAAAAGGATGACAACAGTGGAAAAAATACTTGATAAGACTAATAGAATGTATTTTTACTTGCTCTGTGAAATGGACCTTGACCAGTCCCACTGGCAAAAGTAAGCCAGAGATAATAAAAAAAAAACAAAACAATTTTACCACTTCCTCGACACTTCTGAGGGGGCAGAAGTGGAGCTCTATGGGTGTGAACTAATGACCTGACCCAGTGGAGCAAATAATATCACCAAAACCTTTCTCTATAGTCATGGCATGTGGGTGTCTTTCTGAACACTCAGTCAGCTGTTTCACTGTATTCTTTTATTGTTTAATTTCAATCATATTACAAACCAGTGCAATTTCTAGATTTGGTTTTCCAGTGAATTTACAATATGGCTCAATGCATAGTGTTTTGTTTCCACCTGACTGCATTCATATATTCCTTGTCTTTTGTAAAAGAACCGCTTTTAGGAAACTAAGTGCGTGATTTTTATGCGCCAATGGAAATGTTTTAAGGAGCTCACTGAACCATGTGTATTTGATCTCTTCACATTAGAACATCTTAAAATGCACTATCCATCTAATCTAGTTAAATAAAGCAGTTTATCATGTACCCCCAGCCCTGCTGTCTTATTTTGGCTTAGGTTATGGCATGTCACTGAGTACAATAAGTATTGTTTTCTAGTACTTTTAACAGTTTATAGTAGGGATATATTTTAAAAAGATATCACTCTACTAGTAGGTACACAGAGAATGACTCCTTTAATACGCTTTCAGCCTGTCTGGTATGAGCTTGTAGTTGAGGTGTGACCGATGCAGTTTGCAGATAACACCAAAACACATTACTTACCATCACTGTGACCCAGGTGAAGCAGAATGAAGATCGATGGGCAGATTATGTTTTATGACGTAAGCCATCAACTGGAGGACATTAAAGATAGGAAAAGATAATGATCCCGGTTTTGGTCTTGCAAACAAAATGATCTAAAAAGTGCAATATTTATCACTGGGTTGCGAGTCATGATAAGACGTTAAACTTCATCTTCCAAATTTGTCTGTCTTTCAAGATATTCCTTGTTGTCCAACTCAGTGGAATGGAGCAACTGAAATCCTTGTATTCTGTTGTTGTCTTAATCTGAGACTACGCAATGTTGTGGCTGTTTCCTCCACAGATATCTGAAGAGGAGATGCCCGTAGGTGCATATTGCTCAGCCAAGATCTTCTTTTCAGAAATCAGACTGCAGGCAGTTTGATTAAAATTATAAATTGCTCAGAAATCTATTTTGATTCTTGGAGACAGGAGATTCTTGGAGTTCTTGGAGAAGTCAGTATAGGCAAGGAAGGAACGCCTCAGGAACTTTGATTGCAATGACAGTGACACGTAACAATGGCCACCTTCCATGCGTACTAGGGTGGCTCGTTGACAATACAAATATGGTTAAATAAATGTCGTAGCTTTAATCTGTTCTGTAGGTAACATCACCCAGATTATTGAGCTAACGAAAGTGTTGCCTCTTCAGAGAGAATCTCATGAACGGAATCCCTTAAGATGTCACTTCTTTGTGTTATAGAGAGATATTAAAAATTGAGTCCCATTCATGTTTGAAGACAAATAAGAGAATAGTCTACAACTCACAAAAACTATCAAACTCCATCCAAACAATACAGAATCTCGTACATTAATGTTTTCTGTCCAGATTCTTGTCTCTTGCTCTTGGGACGGGCTTAACGCTTTCAGTGTGGATTGTCTCTGTCTGACAGTTTGCCGCCAGAGGCAAAAATGAATTTTTAAAAATAAACATTTATTGAGCAAAGAATCTCTTACCTTCGTCTTCCAGGTGTTGCATATTATTGGAATTTACATAGCTTGATTAGTATTCCCAAGTGTGAGGAAATAAAGTAAAAGGCATTTTATTCATCACTAAAATCAACCAAAAATGATTCGCCCCAGATCTACTTATCCAAAGGAAGTTGCACTGTAACTGCCATTTGTAGAGCATTAATTTGACAAAAATTACCTTTTACTAAAACTGGGAGACTTCATGTCACAAGCTGGAGGCAGCAGAAGATGTATCGTGATTTTGATTTAAATTCTATGAATATTAAAATTAATAAATGTGTAAAAAGCATCAAAGTCTTTTCTAATACTAACAGCCTCAATGCACAGCATTATTATAGTTAGAGTTAAAATTGCTAAAAAGCAAGCTAGGTGGTGATGAAATGCTTCCTAGGAAATCAAAGTATGAATCTACAAAATACCAGCTGCAGTTCACATGACATGACATTGATTTATTTGTTATAAATTTTTCCACGTAAAGCTGAAATTGTCAAATGCTGTGGAAGTCACCCGTAGAATTATTGCCTAACAGGAAGAATATTTGCAGGAACATGACTTCGATTAATCACTGAGAGAAAACAAACATTTTTGGCTTCCAATTTCTTCACCTTGCAGTCACATTTTTAGCACAATCAATTTATTTTAAGAATGGACAACCAGACTGGACCACATACTGCAGCCTGGACCACTCTCTGTGATTTTCAATATCATGAACTCCAATATTTTGTAGAAAACATATGAAACAGGCAATGAACAGAACAAACAAATACAAAATGCAAACAGGCATACGCAAATTCCTCGACTTTGAAGGCACTGCAGCTGAGCTGTTTGGCTGCTCCAGACCTCAGAGGTCTGTGAGGTGGCCAAGTCATAAGTGTCTCCTCTATCAAACCCCAGTAAGAGACTATCAATTTCATTTTAATGTTTGAGTAATGCGCACAGGATAGCTGTCTGAATCATTAAAGCTAGGAGCCAACAATAGTGTTGACACCTAGTGGTTAATGATGTGTGCCACAGCTGAGCATGCTCTCTGAAAAATGGTATTTTAAGTGCGCCCAAAGCACCATCAAGTTTCAGAACTCTAAGGAGAGTGCTCTTATCCAATCAAAATGTTTTCCAATTTCCAAATACGAGCAATTACTGCTCTGTCATAAGAACGTTTCTTGTGATTTTGCTCATGGGTCTGTTCACAGTGTTTGATGGTGGACTGCTTCCAAATTGTACTTTTAATGTCAGTAAGCTGAAAGGACAGATTTGAAATGCATAATCTAATTGGCTTTAGATATTGCTAAAGGAAAATCCGCATTCTTAGAGTAATGTGATTGTGAATTTCAGCCATTTCCTTCACTCAGTCGTAAGTCACTCACATCTGTTTCCTTCCAGGGTGAAAAAACAAGTGATTGAATGTGGATGATGTGGGTGAGAATGGCATTTGAGGGGGTGAGGGGTATGATTTAAATGTACATCTAAATTTCCATTAAAACATAGCCTTTCTAAATCAAACATGAGATTTGAAAATTGAGCTTTTCATTTCAGCTTTCCAAAGATTTTAAATATGTTTCATATTTCCAATTTTTTGGGAATATATTGCTGAAAAACTGAAAAAATCTCTGGCTTTTGCTCTTTATTTGTTTTTTTATTGTGTATTCCAGATGAGGAAATTATGTGACTTTTAACAATTAGAATTTATCTGATTTATTAAAGTTTCCCCATTAGAGCTGGATAGTCTTCTCAATTCATTTGGCCATTATTTTATAATCTGAAAACATGCTCTAACCTGAAGAATTAATTAGCAGACTCCAGGTTTGACTTTTTAAATGTTTCATTTGACATGAAACATTGCGGTTTTATGGGGTTAGTGTTGTAGCCACACAGTAGCATGTTTGGGAGTTTGAAGCTGTGTGGGGTTTGAATGTCCTTGCTGTGTTGGCGAGGATTTCCTCCATGCACTTCACTTTCCTACCTCAGACATGTGAATCTGTAACTCTGAATGGCCCCTGGGGTGCAAGTGTGTGCCCTGCAATAGCGTGGCATCTCATCCAGGATGTGGCCTGCCCCCCCCCCCCCCCCATGCTTCCTGGGACCATTCATTCAGGTCAGGGTTGGGGGGTTAATTTCCATCATATGTAAAATGTAGTGAAAATCTTTCAGAAAAGCTATAAACTCTCAGGTTTTACATTTAAATAAGTTTTAGAAAGATGTGTAGGCCAAGGCATGTAACCTGTATATTGTGTGTATAAATGTATGATATGTGTATATGTATTGTCTTTCATAGTATAGCCACCAAAGTATATAATTAAACATCAGAAAAAACGTATTATTAAAGGAAACGTTTATTAATACAGATGACCACCAGCATGGAATTAGAAAGCCTTGTTCCTTGTTTTCTTATTTTTATTTTGTGGAAAGGGTTTCCTGATCACTTGGACAACTGCTTGAACTTAAGTGTGACAGTAACAAGGATTAACTGCTAAGATTGTTAATTGATTTTCCTGCCACAATTCACAAGCTTTTCACTTTCATAATAACCAACAGAGTTCCAGTTCCTTGAACTGTAACATGCGTTGGCAAATTCTTGGTTCCCTACCTTGCCAGTGCGTTTGTGAACTCCACCAAATGATGGAGCACCGCAGAATAAAGATACAATTCACCACAGGATGAGGAGTTCTCGGCCACCAGCATCACTGAATAGCCTAAGGACTACGGGTGTTCTGGAGAACAGGTGCCAAGCTCAACTCGAAGTTCTGAATTTGAAATGGGCGAGTGAAGTTTACTGCTCTCATTGTCACAGACATGACAGAAAGTGAAGGATTTTTCATCTGTGGAGTCTGCAGACATACTTCCTTTACTAAGTTGATGACAGCTCTGAGAAATGCGGAACATGCTCCTAACTCTTGATTAGAAGACTGAACCTGAACATCTGCTTTCAAGAAACCCTGATAATTCAAACCATAAATTGACTATAATAACAAAACGGACTCCAAGTTTGATTCCGAAGAAAGTTACTTCTTAATGGTTGAACATTATCCTTTTAATATGTTTTTAATTGTTTTTGTGATTGCGTCATTTTCTTTACTTTTTAAAATAATTGTGATGCAAAACACAAAAAAAATAGATGAGAACATTTGCATTTTTGTTTTTAATATTATATGTGTGTTTTTAAACACAAATTATTAATGGATACCATAGTTCACTCAAAGCAGCTTGAGTCTTTCCAGCCTAGCTTTATGGGAATACACAAAATTTAAATTTAACATGTAAATGTAAAGTTCACTTTGTCAGTTTTACTTCGACTCGGTTCTCTTTGGAGCCCTACCAGTATGCTTTGCTTTTGTTTAGGAAACGGAATTCAAGAGTAAACTGTAAGAATCTGTATTCGGTGAGAAGAACTAACATTACAGTGATAGCTTGAGACCACGCCACCCCGAGACTCACTCCCACTGGAACCCTGCAATTAGTCATTAATCATGTAGAGAAATGAACAGATGCAAGTTAAATCACATGAAGGAGTGGGGCCTCGTTGTATACTTCAGAAGGGAACAATCTGAAGCAGACCCAGTAACTCTGCTGTTTTTTGCTGGCATGCTTTGAAAACCTATCATTTCAAACTACTAAAATATGTTTCCTGTCATCTTTTTTATTTATTTTTTTTTCTACCAACATAAAATTCATGCAGCTGAACATAGCATGTAGAAAGAGGGAAAACAATGTAGGAACTGAAGAAAGCAAGCTGTCATCAAGGGTTTCCCTTTTCCTTTCTTATTTGGCCAAAACTGTTTATGTCATGTTTTTCAAGTATTTTATTCATTAAGAGTTAACCACCTACTTTCCCCCAAGTACCTAAAAACAACTCATAAAACATTCCAGGCCAGTGTTTTAAAGCCCAAGATGAATGCATTTGTTCAGTTTCTAAAATCAAAGTATTCCTGTCGAATGGGAAGTTTTGAATTTTTGAAGATGCGAGCAACTTGACAAGTGAAGGTTAACAATACAGTTACTGTGAAAACGACAGGCTGCTTCAGGAGTATATGGCAGCTGTGCAAAATAACTAAAATAGTGTATAGGCAATAGGTTACTTATCACCTGAAATGAGAACAGGATATCTTAAGGTTGTCTTAAGGTTTTCGCCTCAGATTTTCCTGTACGTTACTGGGTTAACAATGAGTGAGCAAACTAAATAATAAGATTCATTACATCAAAATGAGATGTTGTGAGTTATAAAGGTGACCAAGGTGGTTCTAGGAGGCCTTGAAACGTAGATCCAGAAAACTGGGAATCAGCAGCGGGACAAATGTTTACCACTTGCCTCTTGACAAGGAATGTAATACCAATGTGTGGGGTTTTCACCAGCAACAGCGAGTGTTTCTCATTTGCCAGATCCGTCCTTGTTGTGGCTGCCTGTGGGTTTAAACTGGGACGTGGCTCACTCAAGTGCTCCGCAGTTTGTTTTCATTGCTCAAGAGAGGAGAATGTTTGTGATCTGCTGCCCAGCTCATTCCAGCCTGTCTCACCAAGGGATACCATAGAACAATGTTAGCTTCACAGCTCTGCCAATTCGAGAACCAGGCAGGCTGCCTCGACGTCCTTGATAGCACTGATGCCATGTTCTGTAGAGAAACCCGCTAGCCCAAGGTGTAATCCAAAATGTACATCGAAGCAAATTAGATAACCAGATTGATTTGTGCTTATTTGAAGCATTTTAATTGCCATTTGGAGAGGTTTATCGTTCAAATTTTTAACTGAATGTGAGAAATACAAACAGACCACTTCATTTAATTGGGCTGATATCCCTGGACACAAATAGGATAACGGAGAATTACCTGTAACTAAGCTTTCACATATTACCTTCTATTCCTGCTGGAAACGAGAACAGTGAAACTGCATTTGCGACAGAGAGCAAGCATCCCTCTGTGATGCCAGCACAATTAATTCTGCATGCTACTGTGACTTCTCCTGGCTTTGGAGATGCTGAACTATTTAATTTAACATCCAAAGACTCTCAGGGATGAGAAGGTATCGATTTCAGTCAATTATCCAGCCAGGATTGCATATGGGAGATATTAACAATTCACAATAGAAATTGATACAGATCAGCATTTTAGAAAGCATCTTATATATTCCCAGTAAATTAGAAATTTCACTGAATTTGAAAATTGGAAACTGAACAGGAAGTATAAGAAAGGCAGATTAAATTACTTATCACATGGCCCATTGTAAAAAAAAAGCTTCAAGCTCCTAAGGTCATATTTTAATTAATAAGGATAATTTATTCTCAGACGTTTGTTTGACAGAAACGTATTAGATGTAACTGCATAGCTGTAATCGCACAATTTCTAGACACAAACCTCAGCACCCTGAAAGGATCTCATTTATAAAAAGATTGATTTGTCTTGGAGCCTTGCCATTTTTGCACAATATTGCAGTTGACACACCGCCGTCACTAAAACTGTTGATAAAAATAAACAGTAGCTTCCTAAAATCCAGTATTCAGTTTCCCCCCCTTAACATATATATATTTCAACATCTTCTAATCCTATTAGCTTTGGGACCTGTGGCTCACCCATGTGGACTCATATAGAACTACATGGTAACATTTAAATTAAGGGAATCCTGTTGGCACGATGCCCCTCCCCATTCACCAACAGACAACAGACTTCTCTTTCAGCAATCGCCCATTGCTTATGTGCTGTCCATGGTCCTGAATAATGTTTGTGTGTTGTATAGCGTTCCTGCTACACAATAATTCCCCATGTGTTATGGCCAATGGACATCAGTTCATCATTCTATTCTGCATTATAAATATCAAAATCTAAATATATGTATTAATCGCACATACAAATCGTTGGAAGGCTTTACGTTCTAATGAAATAAAACAAACGATTATGATAAGAAATGCAACTAACAAGCATGAAAGCATTACATTATAAACAAGTCCAGGTCTGAAGATTTCATAATTGTAAATGCAAACAATTATGGATATTTTTAGATCATATCATGAGAGAGTGGGTGATGGAGAGAAAATGAGGTATCAGTTAAAAGAAAATTTCAGCATTACAAAATATCACGTAGACAGCTGAATTAAAAAAAAAAAAAAACTTAGTAGGTAATATGTTATATAGTTTGCCTGAAAATATTAGCAACCATCCAATTGTTTTGCTTAGCAAAAGTTTAAAGTGGAAATTTACGGAACGCAGAACAATTTTCTACTAAAACAATAAAGAAAACAAATAGAATGATCCCCCACAATCCTGACCACAATAAACAGAAGATGGATGGATGGACGGATGGATGGAGGAGAATCTTGAGTGCTATGAGGGGGCGTGTCACTGGGATGTCAAAAGTCTAAACACAGCAGAAAGAGCCAGAGCTCTAATGCAGGATCTCCTAAGCAATGAAGGTCTCATTGAAACCATTGCAAATGCATGCAGCAATAGCATTGCTGCAGTCCCTAATGCACAGTCATCATTTGAAAGAGTAGATGATGAAGTACGCTCAATTTTCAACAGAGGTGCGCAAACAAGAGGGCCAGATTATCTGAGGCCAGAGCCGAGTGTATTTTTAAGAAGCGGTAACCTAATACAATTTTGTGTGCCTTACTGAGAGACTATTTCCTTATAAGGGTTTTCTACAAGCAGACCTTACCTTGTCTGTCGTCTGCTGTTAATTCTGGGTCAGGCCTGTTGGGGATCGGGACTGCTGTGGTGCTGAGGTGTTGCATTAATTAACACCTCAGTCTATACGATGGGGCTGGTGATTGCTTAGGGTTTGATATGCCACTGGTGTTAAGGTTGAAATCACTGTTGTTTTGTATTCCATTACTACTTTTTAACAATACACTCGGCTCTGGCCTCAGATAATCTGGCCCTCTTGTTTGTGCACCTCTGTTGAAAATTGAGCGTACTTCATCATCTACTCTTTCAAATGATGACTGTGCATTAGGGACTATCTGTAATTTTACATTCATTGTATATATATTGTTTTTTTCATTCAATATCATCTTACTTTTTAGTGTATGTAGAACAGTTCTTCAAAACATAGACTATTCAGACATTCAGCGTAAAAACAGAAATTGTTCATTACAAAATTGCCAAGGATAATTTAAAAAACATTTAATTTCTTTGTAGGCAGTTCTCATCGTTCACTCTATTCACCAACATCGATTCCATTAGCATTCATTCAATATATATCAGGTTTCATTCAATATATATCAGGTTTCATTCTATATATATCGGTATTCATTCAATATATATCAGGTTTCATTCAATATATATCGGTATTCATTCAATATATATCAGGTTTCATTCTATATATATCGGTATTCATTCAATATATATCAGGTTTCATTCAATATATATCGGTATTCATTCAATATATATCAGGTTTCATTCTATATATATCGGTATTCATTCAATATATAACAGGTTTCATTCTATATATATCAGGTTTCATTGAATAAATATCGGTATTCATTCCATATATATTGGTATTCATTCAATATATAACAGGTTTCATTTTCATTGTATATGTATCAGTATTCATTCTATATACAGTATATCAGGTTTCATTCCATATATATCAGGTTTCACTCAATATATATCAAAGATCTTCCAATATTTCCTGTTTGGCGTGACATTATATATATATATATATATATATATATATTTATATATGTATTTTTTTAAGACAATACCATCTGGTGACGGGGAAACATCTGAAGGGACACATTTTAAAAAAGCACAACAAAAGTGTGAATATGTCCAAGAAGCTACATGGGATTTTCTGATTTATGTTTTTTTTTTTTGGTTTTATGGTATTAAAATACAGCCATCTGCAACTGCACACATGTGGGTCTGCGTGTTTGTCTCACTGAGCATCCCTAGTGGCTTAATAAATGGTGGGCAGGCTACCAAATGTTTATCGGGAACTTTTATGCTTTGCACTGTAGTCATGTCCCCAAACAGAAAGGAAAAATTCCACATCTGGTCTAAATATTGTTTTTAATGAAAAATGTTTTAATATATTATTTGTGTGAGGTATATATGAAATTGTCTGGGAGCATAAATTATTGTTCTTTATTATTATGAACAACTTACGCATTCTTCTTCTCTTGCAACTTGTTTATTATTATTATTATTATTATCTGCCGTTGTTGTATTATTTCTCTGTACGTAGGATGGTTGTAATTCATTGTTTTTTGAGGCATCATGATTAAACTATGTAAAATACTCTGACGTTTCCTAGCCCTTCTTAGTTATCCCTGCCACCTATCATGCTATGAACAGGTCAGCTTAGGGAGTATGCACCGGTACAAGGCGATGCCGCACTCACCACACGACAAAACACCTCAGGATCCCAGTTGGCAACCCCCCAGGCCGATACGTGGTCCAGTCCTACCCTTTGGAAATTGCCATCAATCTGCCACAGCCAGGTATTACGTGGGCGTCCTCTTGGCCTAGTCCAGCCACTTGGGTTCTCAACAATAAGGATCCTGTGAGCCAGATCACCCTCAGGGAATCATGCCACATGTCCGTAGTGCCATAACTGATGGTCCTTCACAATGCAGGTAATGTGCCTCACCTGGGACTCCCTGAGCAACCGCTCATTCGAAACAAACCAGCGGTACCCAAGGACTCGCTGAAGAGACACAGTCCCAAAGGAGTCCTGTCTTCATCTCAGGTCACTGGATAGACTTGGACCTTCCTCCTCTTACAAAGATATCAGGAGTGCCACACACCCCTTTCCAGCGATATCATGACACCCCATGTCCTCCCAATCTGTCTTCATAGGAAGAGTCACCAGAGACATAAATGTCACTGCAGAGATAAGTGAACCTCTCGACATAGTCAACACTCTCTCTGCAGATGGACACACTGCTGATGGCTGTGTCCAAGAGGTCATTAAAGGCCTGGATCTCACTCGCAAACCCAGACACTCAGATTGAGTCTCAGGATGTTCCACAGGGCAGCTCGATCAACCGAGTTGAATGCTTTACAAAAATCGACAAAGGCTACAAAGATATTTGTGTTTGCGCTCGATGAGAACCCTCAGACCCAGGATGCGGTCGATGGTAGACTTCATAGGCGTAAAACCAGACTGCTCCAGTCGCTGGCAGGCGAGCAAGTGATCACGGATCCTATTGAGGATGACCCTAGCAAGGACCTTACCCGGGACTGAGAGCAGTGTTATCTCCCTATAGTTGCTGCAATCAAGGTGATCACCCTTCCCTTTTCAGATAGGGACAAGAAGTCCTGTTTTCCAGTCAGTTGGGATGACACCCGTCTCCCAAATCCTCGCAATGCCAGGAAGACAGCCTTACCACCAGCCTGGAGAAGTTCATCCCAGATACAGCAGATCCCTGCAGCCTTCCCTACCCTCAGCTGATTCACCACCTGTGCAATCTCAGTGAGATTGGGTGGTTCACATCTAATTGGAGGATCGGCCTCAAGAACCGTAGACCCAGAGATGTCCAAGCCAGAGGATCAGCTTTAAACAGCTGATCAAAATAGCTGGCCCAGTGGGCCACAACTGCAGTGTCATATGCAAAGACCGTTCTATCACCTGCCCTGATTGTGACTCTCCAAGGAACAGATTTAGATGTGCATAATGCTTTGATTCCTCTGTTAGCAGGACGTGGGTCACTAGACCATAGATGGTGTGTCACTTGCTGACAGATCCCTCTAACAAATGCCTCCTTATCAGCCCTCAGAGCCCTCGCAGCCATCCTTCTCAGTTCCTGGTACAAACCGGAATTACCATCAAGCCGTGCATTGTGACTCCTCTCGATAACATCCAGGGTACCCTGTGAGATGAAACACCTCCTTCTGGGAATACCAGCAACACCAACACAACCCTCAGCAACCTTCAGGGTCTTGTCACAGAAGGTCTCCCACATCACATTAGAATCGGCAGTCACACTCAAGTTTGCAAGTTCCTCACACAAACTGCATGCAAACTCATTAGAAACAGCCTGATCTTGGAGTCTGGCTAAGTCGAGCCTCATTCTCCTTGTAAATGGTAGCCTACTGGACCTAAGCTGAATCTTCAGAGTAGCAACAACAAGTCTGTGGTCAGACTTCACAAACTGGGCACTTTGGTAGACTTTGCAGCTCTGTAGGAGCCTCCAGCATCTGCCCACAAGGATATCATCGATCTCTTTCGCTGCACCACCAGTATTGGAATACCAAGTCCAATGATGTGGCTCAGGGTGCTGGAACCAAGATCCAGCGAGCCGCAGGCCCTGACATTTTGCAAAGTCAAGGAACATGGACCCATTTCCATCACAGTCGCCAGACCCGTGGGGACTGATACAACCCTCTTAGTGAGCCCTGTCAGTGCCACTGGTCTCATTGAAGTCACCCATGACCAGAAGAGTGTCACCTCATGGGCACCCATCAACCACCTTGCGAAGTTGTGAATAGAAAGTCTCCATCACTGAGACATTGCTCACCGTGGTCGGGACATACACTGAGACAACAAACAAGACACCCAGAGAGTGCCAAAATCTGAAACACTCATTGAAAGAAGTGACATTGCACACCATTGGGAGGAGCCAATCTGCCACAGCCATAGCTACTCCCCAAGTGTGGCCGCCATCAAAGCGACCTGAACAATTATAGGTGTACCCACCTACAGAAATCCAACCACTCCCCGGTCTATGTACCTCGGAGAGTGCTGCCACTGAAATGTGGAGTTTACAGAACTCCTCCGACAGCAGAGGAAGATGGTGATCATGCTGGAGAGACAAGACGTTCCATGCGCCTACCCAGATGGGCCACGCAAATTAAGACCTGAGTGCTGCCATGCAGTGGGCAACGCCTCAGCACCACACCAGTCCTGATCCCCAACGGGCCTGACCCTATTGGCTCTCCAGCGATTTCGACTCTTCCGGAAATGAGGCTCCTGAGGGCTTTCCCCCATCTCCTTCATGATGTGTGCCGCCTTCCTGTGGGCGGCTGCAGCAAAACTACTCCTGCGGAGAGCAGAAAAGAGTCCTGTCTGCTTCGTCAGAGCTGTGTAAAGTTTTTTTACAGTGGCTGGAGTGCCAATCCCGCAACCAACCCCCAAATTTTTCCCTGCAAGTTGGAGGACAGCTTGCAGGGCTGCATGTAGTTTATCATCATACCCAGGACATGCTATGAACACTATTATGATATTTACAGTATCTACAGTAGAAACCAAATCATGTTTTTTCAGTCAAATATTTTCACAAAAATATTTTTTCTCTCATAAATTGCATTGAAACAGAACCATCTTTCAATTAAACAGCATTTTTTCATATGTATGTCATTTACAGTATAGTCCACCTAGAATTAAATAATCAATAACAAAAATTTGAAGTTGTTTGTATATTTACTCTGACATGGCCAATAGGTAGAGAATGAGCAGTATCTTTAATCTGCATTGTCAAAATCCCTTGAGTTTGTTGTAGAATGACGTATGATTGTGCAGCCAAAATACTGAGTTCAGGCACAGTACACACAGATGGATATTCGGCTTTGTAACCACATTTGGCCAACTTAACATAAATGAAGCCAAACTATAAACAAGCGTCAATGTTTCCCATTCTGAAAAGTGAAAAGCGATGTTATTTTTCTAAAGCTCATTGAAATTGAAGACAGATGAGTTGAGGTCAGATCTTTCGAATATTACATTGCTGAAAGACTTAAATCTACAAAACCTAAAGAAATGAGAAATATTTATTAAACAGTTTAGGCACACTGTTGGGTTTGTCATAATGAAAAAGATTAAAAAGCACAGGTAGGCTGAGCCACTTGGATTTTGAAAAAGTTTTGTTAAATTAAGCTGCACATGCTTTATAGCATTTTGCTTTTACCATTTACTGGAACTGCTGCTGGCAACGAATCCAAAATAATTCTAAAAATCTGTGAAATTCAGAACAGTAACAGATGTATAACTCATGTGGAAGTTTGCACTGTGAGAAAATTATCACTGATTTTTATTTGTTTCTCAGCGAAACAGGCGGGACCTCTGTTATATTCCGGCCTAGAAAACCTTACACAACAGGTAACTGGCACATATGTTGTTGTGGGTGGTGGGACAAGAAGAGATGCTAAAAATATTCTACCAAACAAGACATTAAAGCACATATTTAATTACCATAAGCAACGTTAAGTTTTAGCTGAATGGATGTCGCGTGCATAGTAACTACAGCACTTCACAAACATTTGCATTGCTTTTCCGCTGCATATTTTATCTCCATAATAACTATAGATCTGCATTCACAATATTTATAACACATTATATGACTGCAAATGCAGTGACGTTGGCTACAATTTCATTTTGCCGCTTGGTAGAACCATTAGGTGAACATGCATTTCGTTACAAGTCTACAGCGTCAATGACTTATGGACAACATAGTTACTGATGTTTTTCCTTGAGAGGACATTCGTCACCAGGCCCGAGTGACTCACTGAAGAATGAGATATAACCACAGGCAGATTGTAGAATTCTTCTCATGTATGACTCTAGCTCTCAATTTTAGGTCAAATAAAAAAAAAACAAGAAAAACATTTTCTATGGTTTTCCAAGGACAGCGGGTAGCATAGTTGTTAAGGACATGTGGTGTTTACAATGAATTTTGCTACTTTCATCCCAGCAGAGGCTGTGGAGCAATATTCTTGAATGTAGCACTTATTATGAATTGGCCCAGTCTAATATTCAGGTATATAAATTGTTTATGTGGACACGGTGGCTTAGTGCTGTTAGAAGTGTTCCCTTACACCTACAGGGTTGGGGGTGTAAATCCTGATCTGTGTGTGGTGTTTACGTGTTTACATGTTCTCATCATGTCTCATGAGTTTTCCCCAGACACTCCGGTTTCCTCCCGCAGTCCAAAGACATGCCATTAGGCAAATTCGCGTCTCTAAATTTTCTCACATGCAGTGTGTGAGTGTGCGTGTGTGTGTGTGTGTACCCTACAATGGACTGGCCAGAGTGATGTTAATGTTAATGTTGTCTTCAAGCTGAATTAATGATCACATTCATTTTTACAAATGTTTAAACCACACGTTACATTTGGATCACAATAGCAGAATAAGCAAATGAGTTTCATTAGAAAAGCACAAAAAAACCGAATATAGCAGGCAACTCTTATGAAAAGGGCTAATTGATTTTTGAAAACTGAAGAAATTCACTGCATTTCTTATTTTAAATTTATCCAAAGCAACTTGATTTTAAACTTCACAGCCGCTAACAATACAGCCATGTGTTTCATTTACGATCATGCAACTAAATAATTTCCAAAGACAGTAGGGAGGTGAAGCGCATTGATACTTTGTTCAATCACTCAGGACAGAGATGGAGAGATGCTTGTGAACAGATGAAGGTAGTAAGATGTAGGGCTATATTTTGACGATCTAACGGAAAGCGTAAAGCGCAAGGCGCAAGTAACATTTATGGGCGTGTCCAAATCCATTTCGCTATTTTGACGGCGGAAAAAACAGACTTCACACCAGCGCAAGGCGCAAAAAGGCTGTCCTAACTCTCTTAATTAGTCAGAGGTGTGTTCTGGGTGTAACATGCAATAAACCAATCAGAATGGCACGTCACCTCACCTTTAAAAGGCAGGGGCGCATGAGCTATAGCGGATTGATATTATAATGGCGTCTTTACCTGGCAAACCATTTTGGTGTTCGGCAGAGGAAACGGACGTGCTCATGCGCGAAATGAAAAGGCGGGAGCAAATCATTTACGGGAGCACTACTGTTCCACTTAAGCCTATCGAGGAGAAGCAGGCTTCGGACTATGGAGAGAAAATTATCTTTGAATGATTGATTTTGGGACAAATTTTTCTTCATAAGTTGTACTCTATAATAAAACGTATATGAATAAAATAAAATAACCAAAAACGATTTATGCACTTCGAGCGCGTACCTGTGTCCGTAACGAGCGTTGTGCACCCGCACGTTTCTAAAACGCGCCGCTTAAAATCGTTTAATAATACGCCACTGACTTTAGACGTGGTTTTTGTTGGTCAAAAGCGCAATGTCATTTCACTGCTTTAAAATAACAACGCGCCGACAGTGCGCCCAGCCACACCTCATTTGAAAAAGACCACTCCTAAGAGCGGAAGCACGAGCAAAATCATTTGTTATTTTGAAAACGCGCACGCTTGTCGTGAAAATGAGGAATGCACTGGTACGAAATTAGCAAAACCACTTTGCATCACGCTTTCGGCCGGTGCAAAATAGGGCCCGTAGTCAGACCCGAGATTCTTTAGTATTTTTTGCACAACACAGGCCACCAGACAACCACAGGTAACAACAGAACTGAAATCCCACAAAGCTTAAAAGAATCATTTATATTTATTCTCAGTCCTTATCAGAAACCATCTTTATTTTTTTCTTACGTTAAATGTGGTTTTATATCTATAATGAAAGGTCTGCAGGTGAAGGGGAAATAAAAACAGACATTTCAGGGTTGTATAATTGAAAACACATTGAGTCAGAGAACCCGAGGTACCACAGGAGAGAAATATCTCTGAAGGACCAATGTTTACATTGCAAAAGAAACAAAGTGAGACTCTACATGACGTTGCACTAAATGCTTAAAATTTTTGTTTTTCAGGCTAAAAACAAGTCAATGCGTAACCATCAGTGGTGAGAACTGAGATTAGCAACATCCACAGAATAATAACTTGGAGCTTAGAAACTTCAGCAGATTTCACCCAGAATCTAAATAACACTGTGTGATCTGCTGATCTAAATTTAAGTGAAATAGAAGGAAAAAAGAAAAAAAAAAGTTAAATTAATAGTATCAATCGATTACTGAAATGTAGCCCTGGTTTCACATTTGTTTTGTAATCTCTTACGAGGTGACATATTGGAATGTCGTTAGTTCGACTTGGAAGTGGAAACAGTACAGCCAATTTCATAGAGAGAAGATGAGAATCAAAATGCTAAAGATGTAAGCCTTTTGTTTTTAAATCGAAAATTAGCTTTAAACAGCAAAAACAGAAATCTATATAATGTATGGTAAACCTACATATCCTATTGGCATTTGTTTTTTATTTTTTTGAAAAAATTTGATTTTCCAGCAATCCTAGTTGATTGAATCCCTCATACATTTGCATAGCATTGTTTAGCAGTAAACTGGTTGTTAAAGCCTGATGCACTAGTGTTGGCACCATCTTAAACACGGCCAGGCAGCAGATATTAAACTTGTGACAGCAGAGCTGCTCCTCATTGCATGTTAGCAACTGTAATTTCATGCTGACTGGCACTCTGGTATCTTGTTGGCAAATACTACAGAGTGTGCCTGTCCTGCTTTTGCTGAGCATAAATTTGGAATGTGTCAGGTTTTAGGACCTAGATAGCTCACCGCCCCCTGCTAAATGGGCCAGCATTGTAAGGGTGGGCTAATTGTCTTGGTATACGCTCAAGCTCGGGTCTGAAAGGAACGAACAAAAGTTCACTAAGGGTCAGTTTGGCCTGGTTTGTTGAAAGGAGCTTCCATTTTAATGAGGATTTACCAAATTGGCCATTGACTAATAACTATAGAAGTTGGCAGCATTCTAATGTAAACCATCTCTAATGTAAACCATTTGCCACACCATCACATGTTTCAACATAAAAGATTTTAGTGCTAGCTGTATGTATGGTTGAACTATACATACTAATGCATCTCATAACCCAGTAGTAAGATCTTGGGTCACAAAAGTCTTTTTGTGTCTCTATGGAAACCACACAAAGACTATACAATACATATTTTACCGACAGCACATTGATTTATATGGCTGCATGGTTTATTTGGCTTTCAGGATGCATTCATTTAAATGAAACCTATATTTTATAATATTTTTCAAAGCAGATTTCAGACACCCACCCCTCCTGAACTTTATAAGAATAGCAGAAGTAAAAAAAAATGGAACAAATGGTATAGACCTATTTCTAGCTTTTTCTACAGAATTATGCATTATGGAACATCTCTCTATCTATTTATTGAAACTGCTAATTCACTGCAGGACTACAAGAAGTTTGGACGTCTGCCTGCAACGTGAGCGAGGGAACAACCTGGATAACATGCCACACACTCACACAACAACACACATACGCACACTCATGCATACATTTGCATACACATATAGACACACATGCACACTCACACATACATTCACATGTACACACACTTGGTAAGGGCAATTTAAAATTTAATTTACATAAATCACATGTCTTTGGATTGTATGAGAAATACCCACATGACTACAAGTGACAATGCAAAGTACGGACGTATATAGAGCTGGGGTTGGAAGATGTGATGCCACAGTGTTAGCCAATGATCCGCCCATTATTATAAAGCCTCCTATATAGAATAAAAACACTATAGGTATATAGTCGCCTGCACAATATCTTATTTCAAAACCAAGGGTATAAATAAGAAGCTGGTCCTGCCCTTGTTTCTATAATAGCCTCTACTCTTCAGAAAAGTCTTTTCATCATAAGTTGAAATGTCGTTGGTGGGATTTGTTGCAATTCAGCCATTACAACATCAGTTAGTTAAAAATTAAAGGAAATTTTAGCTCGGAAGTCTTTGCAGAGAAGTCTGGCGTCCATATGTTCGTCCGAGATGCTGGTCGCAGTTTAAAACTGTTAATTTACGTCACATAAAGTAAATTTGTACTTGGGTGCTGTGACGCATGTCCTAACAATAGAGAAGGAACCTGAACACCTGGTTTGTACTTTGATTGTAGATTTTTACATCTTTTGGTAGTGCAATTATAAATTGTACTAAATTGTGATTAATTTATTACAGTACTTCTCATTATTAGAATGATTTAATTGTATGAGCCCTTAAAAAAAAAACAAAAAACTTGTGCTTTTTGGAATGGCACATGTGAAATTCTGTGTATTTTTTCACATGGGAAGGTACATTACTTCATCATGTTTTCCAACTTATTTTTACATGTAAAAACTTGATGCGACATTTGAAAAGACATCAAACGTGATTGTTTTTCTGACATATAAAAAATCCGCTTTCACGTGTTTTTCACGTGATGTTTCCAAAACCACATGTGATTTTTCCATATGGGATTGATTACTAAATTTATTATGAGAACAAAGCATTTGTACTACATAACATGAAAGTTTAATTGGAAACAATGTTTGTTTTAAAGTGAATTATGTGTGTATGTCTCTTTTTATGCCATCCTTACATCAGTAATTCACATGTATGATATACCCTTTCAGTATTTATTTAGGGTAGTTGTTAATAACTTAGGTCACTAGCAATTTTGTCCCAAGGATTATGACTGACTGGTGTCCTATGCATATTTTATAATGCTGAATCCAAATACAGAATCAGATTTTTTCTGTCAGGCTTAGTTTTTTTGTGACGCCACCTTCATGTTTTCATCAATCTCATCACAGGATAAAAGTATTCCATCCATCCATTTTCCAAACTGCCTAATTCTATTCAGGGTGGGGGGCGGAGCCTATCCCAGGGAGCCTTAGGGCACAAGGCCGGTTACCCACTGGGTGGGGTGACAAAAGCATTCATAAAAAAATAGATTAAAAAAAAGATAGTTGGCAACTACAGTAGAAGTGGTAAGAGAGACAGCTAGAAAGGTGTAACATCTGGTCAGAGGAAGGAGGACAAGGAAACTTGGTGGTGGAATGAGGAAGTGCAGGAGAGTATACAGAGGAAGAGGTTGGCGATGAAAGAAGTGGCATAGTCAGAAAGTAAACAGGGGTACAAGGAGATGAGGCGTAAGGTGAAGAGAGAGGTGGCGAAGGCTAAAGATAAGGCGTATGGCGAGTTGTATGAGAGGCTGGACACTAAGGAGGGAGAAAAGGACCTGTACCGATTGGCTAGGCAG
>JAACJT020000007.1:20728457-20771020 GCA_009936485.2 Gymnarchus niloticus
GGGGGGGGGGGGGGGCGGCGGGGGGGCGGCGGCGCGGGGGGGGCGGTGGGGGAGGGGGGGGGGGGGGGGGGGGGCCGAGGGGAAATTGGGGTACGGCGGGGCACACGTGTGGCCAGGGGTAGGGTGGCCTGCGTGAATATTGTACCAAGTTGCCAACTTAAATGCACAGACAGCAGCCCACTACAAAATATCCTGGGCTGGGGGAGCGTTCAAAGCCAAAATCCCCCCCGGTATGCCTGTAGCCTCAGTTATTTTGTATATAAAGGTAACGTTATCACAGCTGGGTGATATGTGCTAAGGTGAATTGTTCAGAGATGCTATGAGTGAAGGAGAGCTGGAGGTGATTGAAAGATGGCAGGACGGCAAGTACCATTGCGAGTATATCTGTGAGTCCTGTGATGCGTACCCTTCGATTTCCTCAGAGAAGCCTGATTGCTCCTGGCAGAGGCAAGCGAAGTGAAAGTAAGAGAATCAAGGCTGGATACCCAGCAGGAACACTGACACAGGCTAGGGAGCCTGGAGATAGGCTGTTAAGACTGGCTGTTGTCAGCATACTTAAGCCCAGCGAGAGCTCTGCTTGTTAGCAAGACCTTTGAGTCTGTGATCATGGCAGATATCATGTCCCTCCAAATCATCATTAACATAGGCTGCGTGTGGGTCGGTCAGCGATGCAGCCACACACCACCTGGGGAAAAGTGTCTCCTTGGTTACACAAAAGTATATTAAGAAGGTTTATAGATTGTCTCCATGGTAGCCATTAAGGAACTAGGTAGGCATTACAGTGGAACATGAAAAAGATCGGATTTCACATTTCATTTTTCTATTACATAAGACATGCTGCCAGGGCGAACCGGATGATTTATACAGGTCACTACAGTATATGAACCATATAAAGATTGTCAAGATTTAACAATCTAACATTTGTTAGTGCATATTCACAAAAACCCAACTGCTGTACCATATAAGTTTCCTTGATCAGAAACATAGTGGGCCTTTTACTGGCCACTGTGCAACGTGGCTGAGAGGAGTCCGTAAGGAGAGCCTACTGTCTAAGTTACAACCTGGATAATAACTCCTCCTCTACTGGAGACGTCCAACCAGAATCCCATACAGGAACTCCTGCAGTGGGTAGCGGTGAGGTGAAAACAAGCCAGGAGAAGAAGGCGGAGGTTCATCCTGGATGTCGTCTTTAATCTCTTCTTGCTCCTGGGAGAGATAGCGAGCAGTGAGGCTATATAGAGAGGTGTGTGGGCATCTATCACATCCGTGTGGAAATGAGTGACAGAGCCCAGAGGAAAGTAAGGCTGTGAGTGCAGCTGTATGTTTGCCCTGGTTTGAGGTAGGAAGTATGGCATTGAGAGCCACGTTGACGACCTCCTTCTTTCATTTTAATTTTAATAATCTAGTTAGAATTCTGTTTTGCTACTAACAGGATATCCAGCTTCAGGGAGGCAAAACACAACTCTAACTAAGAATCACTATGGTAGCGAGGCGTAAACTATCATGAAAATGTGCATTTCACGCTTTAACACACTTCACATGCATTTTACAAGCATTTTATTGTAGAAGAAAAAGATAATTGATATAATTCCATGCAGGGAATGTTTTTTTTTCTCAATAAATAGCAATAGTCATAAATGACAAGAAGCAATCTAGGTGCTATCTTTAAAAAGTTTATTTTAGTCTAAAAATCACATCAGGATTTTGTGGTGTAGTGATTTTACTGTGAGGCGTTAGTTACTGAGACAATTGTGTAGTTTCAGCAGGTAAGCTGTGAAAGGAGCCCTTGGCGTAATTTATTTATATCTGCTTTTCTCGGGGACGTTGATTCTCTGTCTTTATGATGTGCCACATTAAGGCCTGCTGACTAAAAGGTAATGATTCACAGATAACATATCAAGGAGCTGTCACTGCTGTCAGCCGAGCCGGTCCCGTTGTATCTTTTCTGCGTCTTTCACTCCATCTCGGCTGCCATTTTTTTTCGTGTGCCTGTCCTGCAGTACAAAGGCCAGGCTAACCTCCACGTGTTTGAAGACTGGTGTGGTTCCTCAGTCAGCCAGCTCAGGAAGAATCTCCACTTCCCTCTGTACCCTCATGTAAGTGAGCAGCATTGTTGGATGGACGCGGGCACCGTGCTCCTGTCTGTACGCTTACATTAGCGGATGGTTTCATCGCATGACCATGGGTGCTAAAATAGCCTGCGGGCCCCAAATAAAAATGACTCGGTTCATTGGCTGAACTCTGGCTCTAGGTGCTTGAAGAATAGTTTATAATGGATGTTTAGTCTAACAATGCGGCCCTTGTCTATTTTTTTTAAAAAAAAAAAAAAGGTCAACAAAGTCTCCATGGTCAACAATTTTGACTGGAAATGAGTTTTTGTTGTGAATGAAAGTTGAGGAGATAAACATGGGAGGTTATGATTATACTCAGACTAAGATCGCTGTTGTGTTGCGTGTGTATTTTTCCTCATGTGATTTATGAAGTCTGCTATTACAGTTACGAACCACGGTTAAGAAACTGGCAGTTGCTCCGAGATGGAAGAATTACGGCCTCCGAATATTCGGTTTCATTCACCCATATAGAGATGGTGAGTAACCAGTTTTAAATTTTTATTTTATTCAGTATCAAGGTAGAAATAGTTGCTGGCATATACAGTAACTACACTACAGTGGGTCGGATAATTTTGCAGCAATTTAACATTTATTACTTGTGCGAAACTTTAAGCAATATTTTCTTGAGTGCTATAAAAAAAAAATACTCATAAACGGTACAACTGAGGTGAGCATGTGACTCATCTCCTGAAAAACGACCTTCTGGCAGGAACTGAGCTTCAGCTCTGTTTAGGGAAAATAAACTGTTATGATGTCGTCATGTGTGTAGATACAGTCGGTCATGTGATCTCTTCTCCTCTACTCCCAGGTTGACTTGCCTAGGTTTGTTTATGAGGGGAGGTTGTAGACAATACAGAACAGAAATGTGTGGGCAATTTTAAGAGGTATATCATGTGAGATTGATTCCACCCACTCCCACCCATCTGCAGGGGATTTCCAGTTTGCCGTGTCATCTGATGACAACTCGGAGTTTTGGCTGAGCCCCGACGAAAACCCGCATAATGCCAGGTTACTGGCATACGTGGGCCATGTGAGTATCAGAGAGGACACAGTCTGTCAAGTCACAGGCTTCCTGGACAAGTCAATGGGCTGTATAAAGAGGTGCTTTCGGCTCACAGTCTGGAACTCAGATAAAAATGGACAATTGCGTTAACCAATAAAATGCAGTCAGGTCCACAAGTATTTAGACAGTAACAATTTTTGTGATTTTGCCTCTGCACACCACCACAATGGATTTGACTGAAGCCATCAAGATGTGATTGAAGTGTAGACTTTCAGCTTTAATTTAAGGGGTTTATCAAAAATATTGTATTAATCGTTTAGGAGTTACAGCTGTTTCACTTCTGCGTAACATTTGCGAATGTTACAGATGAAGCTTGAATTGATACAGCTTTAACCGAATTGCAGTTTGTAACAAATTCACCCAAAGGGAACAAAAATATGGGCAATGTTATGCTATACAAAAGAGTTCTGAGTTCAAAGTTTGATTCAGTAGTCATTAGGTATCATATCTGGGCCTAAATTTTAATTTGGTGCAAGACACATGTGCAGATATTAGCTGGGAGCAAAAGTAACAACAAGAAAGAGCAGAGTTATTGAAAAAGGTATCGTATGAGAGTTTCTTAATGATTGTGATGATTCTAGCACTCTAGGTAGCAAAGGGGAACCTTTGGGTGTAATCAGAGCATGTATTTGACAGATATTTTGGTGATAATGGTTGACAGAAGTGACAACATGTCATTCAGAACTGTGTACAGGGTCATGTCAGCATGGGACAAAATATTAAAAACCTCATCTTTAAGCCGGAGTTGGCCGAAACTCATACTTAATACATGACCGAGGACCATTTGCCTCGTCTGTGAGAGAGAGTCGGGGAATGAAGTGTTTTTGGGCAAAATGAATATGGTCCTGAATGTTATGTAACTTAAGCCATTAAATTAAAATTCAGTGCGCGTAAAGAGCTGGATTCTCCCCATAGATCTCAGTGCAGCTGACAGCAAACACGCCAGGTTTAAAAAGTTCCTCTGGCATGAGCTGCTGGGTGGTATTTTGAGGAGTACGCCGGAACAGATGGGAAAATATTAGATTCTGGCTCAATATTAGATTATAACTCATAACCCCTGGCTCCTGACAATCACTGTCATCGCATCCAGCACTGGAAAATATAAAGAGGTGGGCTGGACAGGTACACTGCAGAAAGTGACGGAGTATGGACGTGTAAACCAGGGTGATAAGAGGCTCAGATGCATTTTTACATGCATAAGAACTATCATGAATGTAAAAATGACACTTTTTAGAGCATGTTTTGTTAATTTTATGTATAGAAATAATCAAAACCTTAATATTGTCAATGAAGAACAAATGCTCTTGATGATAAATTAATCAGAATCAGAACAACAAAGCAACAGTCTGCTTGCACTGTCATTTCATTTATTGTCTTTAAATAATTATATTACGAAGTCTTAAATCTGTTCCACTCCGATTCACTCCTTCTTTTGAATGTTAAACTAGGGCATTTGCTTGTAGGCATCAAACTGCAGCTCTTTTGAGAGCTGGAAGGTAAGTGAGTGCCGAATCAGATTAGCTTTTATACCACGGTTCAAATGTCAGGGATAGATGGTGGGCTGTCAGTCTATTTTGAAGTTCTGTGCCACCATGCCCACAGAACCTGTCTTCCTGGAGTTTCCATGCATGACTTTGGCGCATACCTGACAATCGTGTCAAGTCTGGTTGTAATAAAGGGACAGGTTGAAAATGTGCCCCACAGACATCAGCTTAGGCACATATCTGACAATCATGCCAGATTTCATTCAAATCCAAGTTATTTTTCTTGTAGTTTTACCCGAGAGACAAATGGATTGGAAAAAAGGATAAATATCTCTAAAGGTTTGGGGTTTCGGAAGCCACCAGCCACAGCAAGAACAAAATAATTATAAATAACAAAGAAAAAAGAGTATCATATGATTACAATACATTTATCAGACCATAAAAAGATTCGTTACCAACTAAAAGGGATTTCTTTAAGAATGGGTCCCTTAGCTGCTGAGTATAATTATTCTACCAGTAAAAATGTTTGTACAACCCCAAATCAGAAAAAGTTGGGAAAGTATGGAAAATGCAAAATATAAAAAAAATGCAGTGATTCTTAAATTTTCTTTGACTTTTATTTCATTGCAGACAGTATGAACCCAAGATATTTCATGTTTTGTCTGGTCAACATCATTTCATTTGTTAATATACATCCATTCCTGCATTTCAGGCCTGCAACACATTCCAAAAAAAGTTAGGACAGGGGAAGTTTAGGGCTAGTAATGAGGTAAAAAAATTAAATAATGATGTGATTTCAAACAGGTGATGTCAACAGGTGATTGTAATCATTATTTGGTACAAAAGCAGTATCCACTATAGTCTGAGTCTTTGAGGCGCAAAGATGGGCCGAGGATTTCCAGTTTGTCAAAAAATGCGTGAGAAAATTATTGAGATGTTTAAAAACAATGTTCCTCAAAGAAAGATTGGAAGGAATTCGCATATTTCTCCCTCTACAGTGCATAATTTCATTAAACGATTCAAGGAATCTGGAGGAATTTAAATGCATAAAGGGCAAGGGTGCAAGCCTAAGCTGAGCCCCCGTGATCTCCGATCCCTCAGACGGCACTGCATCAAGAACCGTCATTCATCAATAGCTGATACGAGTATAACCACATGAGCCAGGGATTACATTGGCAAACCTTTGTCAAGCACTACAATACGAAGTTACATTCACAAATGCCACTTAAAATTTTACTGTGCAAAAAATAAGCCTTATGTTAACCATGTCCAGAATCAGCGTCGACTTCTCTGGGCTCGGAGGCATCTGGGATGGACCATCACACAGTGAAAATGTGTATTGTGGTCAGACAAATCAGTATTCCGGATCTTTTTTGGAAGAAATGGACGCCGTGTGCTCCGGACCAAATATGAAAAGGACCATCCAGACTGTTATCAGGAACAAGTCCAAAAGCCAGAGTCCGTCATGATATGGGGTTGTGTCAGTGCCCTTGGCAAAGGTAATTTGTCCTTCTGTGATGGCGGCATTAATGCAGGGAAGTACATTGAGATTTTACAGCAACATAGGCTGCCTTCAAGACGATATCTTTTCCAGGGACGTCCATGCATTTTTCAACAAGACAATGCAAAACGGCATTCTGCACGCATTACTAAGGCATGGCTGTGGAAGAAGAGGGTACGGGTATGGGTACTGGACTGGCCTGCCTGCAGTCCTGACCTGTCCCCAACAGAGAACGTGTGGAGAATTTTGAAACAAAAAGTGTGACAATGACCCCATACTGTTGCACACCTTAAGACATGTTTGCAGGAAGAATGGGACAAAATAACACCTGAAACATTTCATCGCTTGGTATATTTAGTGCCAGAATGTCTTTTAAGTGTTGTGAGAGGGAATGGCAACATTACAAAGTGGTAAACGCTTTACCGTCCCAACTTATTTTGGAATGTGTTGCAGGCCTGATATGCAGGGATGGATGTATATTAACAAATGAAATGAAGTTGACCAGACAGAACATGAAATATCTTGGGTTCATATTGTCTGCAATAAAATAAAAGTCAAAGTAAATTAGAATCACTATGTTTTTTTTTTTTTTTTTGCATTTTCCATACCGTCCCAACTTTTTCTGATTTGGAGTTGTATTATTTTTAGATCGTGTCTGAGAAGATTTGGTAGATAAGGTGTAAAATGCCTCTTTAGATTCCACGTCATGCTCATTCTTAGCAACAATAGTCTTGTGTAAATTCAGCATTTGTTTGCGCGGCCCCTATTCCGTGGTGGGAGGTGGCAGAATTTTTACAAATATGAAATGGCTGAAATAAGCCAGTCCACAAAGTGATAGAGACAGGAATGTATTCTGTGCCCTAGACATTCATTCAGGCTGTGACACCGAGATGGAGTGGAAATGTAATTTGCTTCGACCGGACAGATTCTCTGAGAGAAAATGAAGAAGCGTGAGTGCCATTGACTCGGACAGACTTGAGTAACACTCTCTGCTTCCCAGCTGCCCAGAAACACACTTTTAGACATTAGCTCTTTGCATCAATTAATGATCTGCTTCAATGGACTGGCCAGGTGACTAACCAGTGGTATTTTTATTAAATGTTGAACCACTTATCAATTCACTAGTTACCTATTAGTTCAAACACCAGCTAATATTGTAGTGCGTTTTGTTTGCTATAATGGTTTTTAAATAGTAGAAGGATTTGGCTTTTACAGAACGTCATTACCTATAAGGCCAAGGACTTAGGACAATTCCGTCCATGGTGGAGGTTGTCAGATACAGTGAAAATATTGATTTGATCTGGCTGGAGGTTGATAGATTTACAGCGCACACACAATCTGGGTCGATAACCCCACTGTGGTTCTGTGGGAAAGCACAACAGATAAAACGTCTCTTTGAAGTCAGTTGAAATTTGTTCTGTCTTCTTATTTCTGTGTATGCAGTGTGTAGAAGGAGCACACAGTGAGAGGTGATGCTCATCCGCCTAGAAGTTGTTCAGTAGTGTAGCTATGTTTTCTTGTGGTTCCAGATACTGATAGGTGAGTGATCTTTGATGTGGCTTTTCGCTTAGCACAAAATTCATAGGTTTAATATCGTGAGTCATATTCGATTTCCTAATGCACATAGATTGGCACGTATATTGATTTTTTTTTATGATATGAGTCGATTTATTTATCACAAATGTATCTTGCATTTTTCTGGTCGGGTCAGCCTGCTCGAAATTTATGGCAGACAGGTGTCTTTTCAGATCAAATCCCCACTCAAATGTAAAGAATTTGAGTTCAGGTTAGGGTTCGATCCATCCAGGCCAGGTCGGAATGCCTTGTTAGATCCTGGTGTGAACGTGGGCTTAGCGATGCCAGCGAATGCAGGCAGGACCAACACGACATTCTGTGGGAGTGCGCTGAATGCCTCGAAGCCTATCTGATACATCCCAGCCTACGTAGACGGAGGAAACCACATGGGAGACGGCTGCTGAAGAAGCCGAGCAGAGCTGCACACGGTTAATTGATGCTACAGCCGCACACTTACATGGCAGAAGATGTACAGGCTATTAAAAAGCCAAGTGCTGTGATTTCTGCCTGTTGTTTTCAACAGAGGAATGTGGTGACAGTGGCATTAATTGGAGGAGCCTCTGTTTACCTTAACTTAGCTAAGAAAGTCAGTCTCTCACTGTGGGGTGTAAGGAGAGTCTTACAGTGACACAGCGCCTCTCTCACACTCACTCTGACTTCCACAGGTAGACACAGACATGCCCCAGCCCATCAGTTACTTCACCAAAGCCCTCAGCTTCGTTCCTATGATGAGTCCCTCTCATACTACACTTGCTTGAGTGAGGCATATTCCATTAGAATTTCTTTAAATATCTTCATCGATTCAAGTTAGGCTCTTTAAGGCCTCATGTTGGAGATTCACATTTTATTTTATCAGTTATATGGTAATTTACCTGTACTGGTAGTGTTGTATAAGAAGATAGTTATACATAAATACACATACACACTCATTTCTTTGTGCTATTTTTGCATTATACTATTCATTAAACAGTGTGTATAATATTGTAAATATTAGTACTGTGACAGGCCGTGTCCCCCTGTACACCTGGGGGATACTCTGTGCTTTACTGCAGTCCTGTTGTGCATTCAGTCTATTTTGGCATCAGGTTTGTACAGCATGGTGGCTCTGTAGTCAAAAGTGTGGCTCTGCGCTTCCACGTGTGTGGGTTTGAATCCTGCCTCCAGCTCTGTTTGAGGTAAGATAACATAGAACTTTATTAATCCCGAAGGAAATTCTTGTGCCAGAGGACACTAAAATTTACAACAACATAACAACATTGAATAATGGGGGGGAGTTATTGCACATAAAGCTTACATTAATAATAATATCAAAAGTAGTAATTATTGCACATTATACCGAAAGTAATGATAGAATTGGGAATGAGAAATAATATTACACATGATATTGAGAGGTAGTACTCCAAGGATATTAAAAAAAGCTTAAATTCTTGTAAACAGTGCCTGATTGTGGGCATGTGTGGAGTTTGCACGTGCTGCTCAGTCATCTCTAGATACTCTGCTTTCTCTCTCGTTCTGAAGAAGTGCCGTTCGGTGAATTGGCGTTTCCAAAGTATTCGTAATGTGCGTGTAAGCATACCCTGCGAAGCGTTGCCGCCTTGTGCGGTGTCTCCCTAAGGTGATCATCTGGGCTTCTGGAGAAACACTCCAGACTGACTCTGGGCTGGATAAGTGATTAAGCAGGATGGTTAAGGATACCTACCTCTGCTACCTTTGTAGCTAACGAGACATCAGTGTTTTATGTATATTGAAGCATGCGCCGCTATAGAAGACGTGGTGGAGGGCATCATTTAAAATGCGATGACAAAAAATGCATCAGCGTCATTTGTTATTTTTAGAAAATTATCCAGTGAATGTGAAAGCCTTATGTTGTTGTTTTTAGACTATGCAATACTGCATTCTTTTTTAATGACAATAAATCATGTATTACTGTGTCATTCAGCCCTCAACTGGTTGTCAGTATTGGCTTTTCCGGACATAAAATGTGATTTTTTTTTTGGAGTCCATTGTGCAGCATTTTAGTCCAACAGCCTGCTTTGTTTTGAGTAATTGTTCTATGCAAGCAGCTCCCTCGCTCTTATATACAGCAGATGGCTGTACTATACGAAATGTTTTAATAACTTTCTCTGGCTTGAAATGGACTTCCTGCTTTGTTTTTTTAGGTTGTACTCCACATTAAAATCTCCCAATGCACAGATTGTCAGGCCTCATGGATAATATATCTGTTACCCTCAAGCATATATTAAGGGTTTGATAAGCTTTAATGTATTTTTGCCTTATGGACCTGATGTAAAGCCACCATCTGCCTGTACTGGAAAAGTGACCTTGGAGATCGATGTGGTAGGAGATGGGTGGATTATAATCACAAACGTTCCAATTTTAATAGATCTGTCATTGTTCTTTAATTGCTGTCTAAGTGATTTATATAGTTCAGGGTGTTTGCTTATGTTTATGTATTCATTCATTATAATTGGGAGAAGCCCTGAAAAATCCTAATTCTGACACAGCGAGGTCCTGGTCACACCCAGCTCTCTCCTCTTTTGCAGCTGGGATCTGAGTGGACGGCTCCTGGGGAATTCACCAAGTTCAGATCTCAGTCCTCCAAGTCTGTTCAGTAAGTACCTGAGGCACGAGCCCTCCTCGCTTCGAACATCTGAGTCTTCAGTTCATCTCAAATTGTTATTTCTCCTTTTATCAGTGCAATTAAAAAAATGCCTAGTGTCTAAATTCAACAAATCAATTTTTAAGCATGGTAGCAGTGTTGGCTATGTATAGTAATAATATGTTGAGTCAAAAATCAAAACCAAAATGTTTTTTCTGTGAAATATAGAATAAAGAATGGTACATTCCAATTACTTTACCAGTTTTAACTTATTTACAGAAAATTGAAAAAAAAGTGGAAAAGTACTAGTACTTTTGGCCATGTCTGCATTCCTTACACCAGCCAATTGGATAATCTAATATGTCCATTTATTGCCATGGACCATCCAAGAAATCAGAGCTTGTGAGATGGCATGATGTGTGGCAGCATTGCTGGAAGCTCATTGGAACAATGCAGAGCTGCAGCCAAGGCCCAACTCCCACAAGCAGAACTGACAGAGAGAGGAAATGTAGCCTTTTCAGTATGGTCCTGCTCCTCAGGCAAGGACGGTGGAGCAGATGAATAAGAACATCGAGTAAGTCGGTGTGCTCTCGTGTCTGAAAGAAAAACGCTTGGGAAAACGAAAGCACAAGCTCTTCCCTCGTTCCGTGGGATGATTGCTTGCTTTACCTGTAAAGCGAATGAATTTCAAACTCAAGCAAACATTACTGTAGGTCCCTCAAGCCATCACTGTTTACTTGTAAGGCCTTACGTCTGTGTGTTTATAGGGGCTCCAACATAGAAAACTTTTTTTACGTTTCCCTGAGTGAAACTAAAAGGCCAGCTGGGGCCGGGAGCGTTCCGAAGTGTGCCATCTGTGAATAAGATGTCACCAGACGGTTGTATGTTCAAAATCGTAGACATCACTCATTTACCTGTGTATACGCTTAACTTATTCCATTCAGTAAATATTGAGCTGAATGAATAACTATGGTATGTAATTATTACACACTGCATTAGAAAGTGGAGAACGTCAACATTGTGAAGTGCCAGTTTAAGTTTCCGTTCCATGCCTCCACTTCATGTTGTGTTGATTAGTGTTGAAGGCCAGAATCAGGTTGAGTGGTGTATTGTGTTGAATAATTCACAAATACTTCCAGCTTTTAATAATAGCATGTGTGGGCCAGAATAATTTTAGCACTTATAAACTACGAGGGCCTGCGGTGACAAGTGTTTACAGACTGGCGAAAAAGTGACTTTCATGACAAGGTGCGATTCTTTGTGTGTGGTGCTCTGATTTCTGAGAGAGCGATGTTTGGGAAGAATTCCAGGTAAAAGCTTTCGAAAGAAGGAGCACATGCTAGTGAATTAGCAAATAAAATGTCACTGATTGTGACAACAGGGTGGATTTATTCATGTACAGATTTTATATGTGTTTTTAGAAAGCTGATTTATCATTTTTTGTACTTGTAATGTTAATTTATAAAGCAATTAAGACATGATGATACTTGAATTATAATGTTCCACTATTGCAGAGTGGTAGTTGCAATGTGGTGATTTAAGTTACTTGATCCATCCATCCATCCATCCATCCATCTTCCCACCTCTTATCTCGTTAAGTTTCATGAGGTTGGCTTAAACAGCTTTTCATATTTGTCTGTGGACCTCCATGTTACTGAAAAGGGAGAATGCCATCAGCTCCCATGGTCATTTAAGATCAGTTGAATTTTCCAGTACTCTTCATATCGAGTCCCTCTTGGTAGGCTCTCAGCCCTGTTACCTGATGTGGGCTTTGATGTGTGGCAGCGAGGGTAAACGTTCCAGGGTGTCTTCAAATTGAGTACATTTTAACCAACTTCAGAGTTGTTCGTCGCTTGCTCAAAGTGGCCCTCTTCAAAGATGTTTTCAGTCAGCATTTTTGCTGGTTTGTTTTGGCCCCATCCATGCAAAAATACTCAGCTTGCCGCTCATGGCTGAGAAATGTCCCAGGCGAAATATACACAGTGAGAATTGCATCAGGCCTTGTTGTGAACTTTTCAGTGCTGCCAAATACACATTTTAACAGGTTCTGCATATCAATGACCGTTGACTAAGTAGCACTATAGGCATATTGACTAAGTCATTCTATGGACATTTATGTGTGCATGTCACTTTATAGGCTGTTGTCCTAGATTACCGAGTATGAGAAGGTGCGATATTGGGGTCTCATACAGTCCTCTACTGACAAGTAGCCCAGATGCTATGAGATGCTCGTATATCTCTCCTGCTCTCATGATTCCTCCCTGGCAAGCACAATCAGCATGGCATGTTGTGAACCTTCTTTTCAGCCAGGTCGAGAAGTCAGGCCTGATTTCTGAGAATGAAACTTTGAGCCAGTGATACGAGCTGAGACAAGTGTGTGTTTGGGTTCTGCTGCATCTACCAACTGTTTGCCGTTGAGGCGGGGGGGGGGGGGGGGGGGGGTGCGGGGTAAGTTTCTCTTCCCCAGTGACATAGACGTGACAGGGTTTAGCCGCCTCCTCGGGTGTGGGGGGGGGGCGGTGGGGGGGGGGGGGGGGGGGGGGGGGTGGGGGGGGGGGGGGGCGGGGGGGGGGGTAGTGAGGAAGAGTTTCTGCTCCCATGGCTAAATGACGCAGCATGGTTCTGAACCTGCCCCAGTTGACAGGTGTTTTTTGGGATGGCTCCTACTGCAGGCATGAGATGATTAAAGGACCGTCTATACGCACACTGAGAAAGTCTCAGAACAAAGTGTGGCAAGTGCTGAGAAAAACCCTTGGGAGCAGGAAAACCAAGCCTCTCCATATCAAACCGCTCAAATCGGTCTGCAGAGCCTACCTTTCGAGAATATGCTCTTCAAATCTTCAGCATTGGGCTCAAGATGCTTGGAATTTGAATGGAGCATTATTCAAAGACAGCTGCAACAATAATAACAAAGATACTAATAATATCACATGACCCCGTACTGGAAACGTAACTGGAAATTGGGTGGGACAGTACATTTTTTTGTTTAGATTCCACGTATATTTTTATTAGCGTTAGCACAGTGGTCGATCCATTTCCTGAAGCTGTGATCTTTTCAGCAATGACATCACACATACTTAACATGAAGATCAGCACTTAGCTGATGACCCACACTGGCCAGTGGTACACCACATCTAGGAGGACATACAGCTAGGAGCTACGTGGTGTAACATTTTAATAGATGAAGAAAATAACATAAGCAGCTTAGCGGCTTAGCATCAGTGTGATGTTCAGGGTGATGGATAACCCATGGGTGGAATTTGACACCAGTATGATGACACTTTAACATGTGCTGTGACAAGGTTCTAATGTAAGGAGCATTTGCAAGAGTAACTGAGTAGAGAAAGGAAACTGGTGACAATCTTTTCTGTGATGCCGGGTTGGTCAATAATAATAATAATAATAATAATAATGTCAATGAGCTGTGATGCAGGAATCCTCCCTTGTAAAGGAAAACAAGCAACGCAGTTTATGGCATGTAGTAAAAAATGTTAAGGTCTGGCTCGTCGTTTTTGCTTGCGATTCTTCCTTATTTCCACTCGTGTGGTTTTGAGTGCGGACATGTTTTTATTCCGCAGGGTATGTGAAGTAAGATAAAAATGTTCCTACTGAGAAGAGCACTGAGATATACAATTGCCGGAGTTGAAATTTACATATTATAACACCGCATGCTGATGCGATAACGTAAACATGAATTCACTTTGTGAACGTGAAATCTTATTTCAGTCAAACATTACTTCGCTAAATTCACCCTCTCTGTCAGTTTGTCCATGTGGCCCTGAACAATGGTAATTACGCACTCAGCTAAGTGCACTGAATGTTGATAGTGTGAAGGGAACGACTGAAGAGGGGGAAAAAACAGCAGTGTATCCCCCAAATGACTTGAGTAATTAGTTTAGGATTTAGTTATAATACTAATATGCTGAGTGTTGTCCTTCCTGCTGTGGTAACCCCAGATGATTGAGGTGCCAGTGATCCAGTTGGATCCGAGGGTCATTCCACTTTCGTGTGCAATAACCTTGGCCTTGGTCTGTGGTAATTAGCTCATTTCAATAGGTACAATTCCTGTTCTTAAAGGCTTAAACTTTATGCATCATGAAGACTAAGCTCTAGTTGAACAAAACAAGCTATTTTTATCTTAGGGGGAACAGAAAAATGGGTAGAGGCAGTTTTTTATGTGCATTTTCCCTGGCCAGCTGTCTTTCACACTTCGAGAGTGAGACACGCATGGGTGAGCCACACTCACGCTTTTTGAGCGTGGGCTCTGTAGGCTCTATCTTTGAAGAAATGCAGTGTGCAGATACAGCTAGTCATAAAAAGCATGTACTGTATGTTTAGACTGGAAAACACCATTCTGAAATTTTACAGTGTGCAGCTTGTTGAATTAGGGATCTGTGTTTGTGTCCGGAAGGTTGTGGGTTCGAATCCTATAGGCGACAGAGTAACGGTACACTGTTACTGCTGAGCAAGGCATTTAACCACAACTACACCTGAGACATCTGACCTGCTCTTCCCTGTATAAATGTTTCTTTGTCGCATGAAGTGTAATATAGGATTTCTTAAAACGACCTAAATTTTCTGTTCACCTATCATTTTAAATTGTGATACTTGCAACCTCTATCCTATCCCGTTTTGTCTTCTGTGTAAAAATCCTTCACTGTCCATGGATTTGTCCTGATTATGTGCTACAGAAGACAGTATGAACAAGTGTCTGTTAGTTTCAAACCTGGAAATCCAACAATGACGTCAGACTTTGATGAGTAGAAATCAGAGTGATGGCATTATCAGCATTAGCTGCCTACTATTCCTCCTTATGGTGCTACCATGTACTCAGATTTTTCTGCTGTGGGTGAAGTTCCAGGGACAAAAAGATCAGGAATTACTCCAGGCACCTTTGTGTGTTTCTGGACATTGCATCCTAAGCTGTAGTGAGGATTCCATCTCTTTCTCATTTCACATAGCTCATGAAAAATGCTCCTTTTGAGAACTGCACCCTGCTACCAGAGACTCACGCTGTACTCATAATTTTCTCTCGTTTCTTTTGAATTCTATCCATCCAACTTCTGACTGCTTATTAAGTAAAATGCTGCATCGGGGCCTGGACCTTATCCAGGCAGCATAGGCAGAGGAACCCCCCCGGATGGGATATGAGTCCTTTATAGGATACACACACACACACACACACACACACACACACACACACACACACACACACACACATATTTGTATTTCTAACCTTGTGGGGACCTTAATCTATTTCTATGGGCGTAACCCTAATCCTAATTATAACAACCCTATGCCTTACCCTTAACCACAATGTTTTATTAACATGGTACACACACACACACACACACACACACACACACACACACACACACACAGACACATCAGTTCCCTTCACAGTATGACTGTGGCGTGCGAGGGGAACACACAAACTCTACACATGTGATGCAGGAAAGCAGTGGTGGGATCTGAATCCCCCACCCTGAGGGTCCCTCCTTCCCAGTTCCTGTGGACGAATCTCTTGATTGGCAGCTCTGTACAACAAATCATGTGCAGTCTCTTTCTTCGCCATTGTTCTGCCAGGAGAGCAGTCTCATACACAACTGTCTGTCTAAGAACAAATGATATTTATCAGTGCGTGTCTCCATTAATCAGGCCTGATGGATCTGAAATCATACTTCACCTTGTTTAACCAATAAAATGACACAGCAGTAGAGGGATGTTATTGCATGTTACGGCTGTGTCCCCTGCAGCCAATGGACTGAATGAAAATTATTATGCATTTCACATTCAAAGTGTTTGAGTTTGCCATAGTCAGATGTATTCTATTGCTTGGTGTTTACATCATTTCCAGTCCCAAATCCCTTTTTTTTTTAACTGTCGAATGGCATTTCTCCTTTCTGTCCTGCTTGTTACTGTAAAATGCATTGTGATCTGTAATCACCACAAGTTGTTCTGTTACTTGATTGTTTGGCATTGAGGACCGGCCGACCTGCTGATAAAACAATGACCTGTGACTGACAGTGCTCATATCACCCTGCTGCCAATCACTTACACAGTGGCTCATCGTCCCTCTATTTGCATGTTTATGAGTCTTTGTTTTGGTGTTGTGCATTGCGCATTCTTTGTTGCAAGCTGTGGTTTACTGTTTGGAAATATGCATCCAAGCATAACCCAGAACAATGAGCGACTTGGAATAAAAAAAAAAAAAAAAAAATCCTCACAGGGTGAGCATAAACCTGAATGGGGCTGGATGGGACTTCTAGTACAGTAAAATTTCTCAGTAAAACATGCAATCCCATAATGCAACATTAAGTCACATGATGTCAGAGCCAAGAAATCCTTGTGGTAAACCCTGCTATTTCACACCAGTGGGATACCATTAGGAACTGAATGAATATGTTTTCTGTGATAAAGGGAAGGTGGAAGAGCTCAGAACACTCCACCACGTAATATGAAACCTGGTCCTCGACTCGCAGTACTAATTTCATTAAACTGCTGTGAGGCGGTGAGGCATCTAAGCCGCCTTGCTGATTGGTGTTGATCAGCATCGAACTCACACACACACTGTTGTTTCATGGAGTGCATTCTAGCAACCGAGGGAGACTAATGATCTGTGTGGCTTATGTAGACAAGCTAAATCAATGGTGTATGTTACAAAGACAGGCCTGCGGCTTTGTTTTGCATGAAATGAGTTTTATTAGCAGCTCTGCCTGTTGCACGGTCTGCTAAAGTAGCAGGTTCAGGGGTTATTTACATATGTAATAATATCTCTTCATAGATATATATGTTTGCAGTCAAATGTGGCATAGTCATTCTACAAAATCATTTGCCGTGTCCAACAATGTGGATTCTATTGCCAAGCCTTCCAGTCAATAAGTACATATCCTATGCCATTACTGCAAGCTTTTGTGTATCGTTTCAGGAGAAAAATGCTTGCTGATTCCTGTACTCCCTTTCCAGTTTTGATTGAAGTTCTAACTTTTTCCTCCCCCTGCCTTTCTTACTTTTTAGCCTCATCTATTCCAGGCGGTACTACTTTGAGATTTTGCACAAGCAAGACGACAAGGGTTCTGACCACGTGGAGGTTGGGGTAAGTTGGCAGGCTGGGAAATGAATAGGAACCGGTTCTAGGCTTGATGAGGTGCCTCGGAAACTTCAAAAAGAGTGCTATTCTGGATTTATAAACACACCTGAGTGTTTGACCCGAGCAGAATTGACATGAATGGGAAGTGTGGTCTGGCAGATATCACAGCTTGTCCCCATGGTGGTATTGTGCCCTAGCGGTGGATGACCTTTCAGTGCCGACAGAATGAAATCAAATGATCGAGCTCACTTTAAAGCTCAAGAACATTTCTTTGAAAATACATGAATGGCAAAGCCATATTTCTAAAAAAATGTTCTGGGCTGTTTTTAATGACATACCAGGAGTATCAGCATGAACCAGTGACCCTTTGGGTGGCTGGCCCAGTTACGTTTCTCTGCAGGCTGTGGTCTGTTTGAAAGGACAGCCTGTGATTTCCTTTCAAAAAGTGCCTTGTTTCTGAGTCCCACACATCCAGCAGGTCTCACTCTATCCCAGCCTTGTTTAATCATGCAGCAAGGCTCTTGTTCCGGTGAAGCGGAAGTAGAATGAGAGGGAGACTGTTGTCTGCTCGTCTTCGTGAGTTCCATGATTATCCATACCCCCTCGATGACGCGGTCGGGTCTAATAATATAGCACTCAGACGCAGCTCAGCGCCCTTAATGCATTGTGCTAACAATGATGGCTGCATGTACAGTAACTTAGGGGTGCTTTGCTTTAGGAAAGGAATACTTTATTTGTATTTGTTGTGACCAAAAGTGTAGCAGGATTGTAATGGAAATCGTGGACAGTTGGACCTCCTTCAGGGTCAAGCTTTTGCAGTTTAGGTTTTTAGCTTGTCTTGTTATTGTAAACACAAGGCAGCTTTGTAAGCAAATGTAAAGCCTGATAATTTGTGCTTGTTTTGTTCAATTTTCCATACATTTCATACATCACCTCCGTTAAACCTACTGTGTTTTAAATGATGTTTTTTAATAACTAGCTTGATATAGTTATGCCCCTACCTTTTACGTTTTCCCTTGTGTTTTCTATGGCCAAGACAGAGTATGAAATTATGGAACAAGTCATTTTGGTTTTCTTTGTCAGGAGGTGTTCATCATCTAAAGAGGAACAGCCCATAAATCCAGAGCACATTCTGACTCACGGACCGTTACATCGCCTGGCTTTGATTTACTGTCGGAATATATTTAAACCTTGTCAGATGAAACAGATTTACCGTGCCTTATTCACAAATCAATTAACTGGACGCCATAATAAATTTGAGTAGACATCCATTTATCTGGAGAAAGACATACCAGACGCTCTCACGTTAGCGCAGTTGCGTTTCGCTCCGTACCTGGTGGGTCTTGCGTCTTCTGGTTCTCGTTTAAACTCATTCATCTAGCTCGAGCAGTATAATTATTAGCTAATTACCGTTTGCGATTTATTTTAACTGGTCTCCAGTGGTTAAGTACGGCATTTTTCTGTGCGCCTCCTGAAGGTAATTGTCAAATGTCCTTCATTGTTGAAGAAATGACCGTGTTATCAAATGAGGGAGAAAGCTTAATAGGCTGGGAGTCTGATGCAGGGTGCATCAAGAAATTAAGGCCGGTGTCACTTTAACATGTTCCCCGTTTTTGCCTCCTCTTTGGTCTCAGTTATTGGTCAGTACTGTGCCGTGCGTTGGGTCACACAACGATTTAGCAAATGACAGTTCAGCAAGAAAAATAAAAACCGAAGAAATGTGAAATCACATCTGATATGCTTATTCAGAGCCTGCAGTTGTGGGCGATAACGTTATGTTATCTTGTATGTTATCATTTCATTCTCAGCTTACCTGACAGTCTCCTCTGCAGCATGATGGTGCTCTGTTAGCTGTCCACTCCTAATGATGCGTTGATGAGGTCACGTCACAGCTGCCTTCTGCAGAGTCCCGTGTAGTTCTCACATGTGCGGACTGCATGTCCCACGTGGGGAGCAATGCTCTAGTTAGCTGTCATCACCTGGCACCAGCGATAGCGTGTGGGGAAGGTGTTGTGGGGCAGCCAGAATCTAGGGTCATTTCAGGGACAGGCTGGCGAGGGTCTCCTTACATCCTGTGTGTAGCACGAACCTCAGTCGCGTTCTCTTGTGAGGGACTTTTGTTTGCAGAGCTGTGCTGTCGTATTGCATGTCCTTAACTTAATGGCATCATTGTCACCCTCCTCTAACTGTGCCAACCCCTGCTCTAGATTACACGCCTCTTTCTGTCCTGATCAGGCTCACCACTATACTGTCGCGTGTCGAGATCATTCGTGTACTTGAAATGTCATATCTGAGTCACGTCGTGGAAAGCATTTCTCAATGGATGCATTCTGTCATTTCTAACATGTGCAGACACGTTGTGCTTCGAAATATTCTGAAATAATAACGGGTGTCACAGTTATGCCGATGGTCATTTTTGCAGCAGTTTACATGGTGTTCTCTGGTCATAACATGTGTGAAATTTGTTTGTTTGAAAAGGTGTTTCTGGTTTCATTTTTAAACACTGTAGATGTCTCCAAATGTCTCATTTTAATCCTGCAATCGCCACCTGTTTACCACAAAATCTAAGATTTCTGATGTTTAGGTATTTTTCGCACGCTAAATTCCATGTACAGTGGCAGTGCTCATCTGGAATACTGAGATACGTCGACAAGTATTGTTTTTCATTAAATGAATTTAATTCATAAATTCACATTTAATTTCATTAAATGAATTTACAAAAAGCCCTCGTTTCACAAGCTAGGTCAGCCGTCTGTGACCTTGCGCCAGGGTTTCAGAGGTGAAAACAGACTGAGGTTGCTGTAGAGCTGCTGAAAAGGTAAAGCACTGTGCTGTGTGCCAGAAAAATATTAATTATGAGCCAGGAAGGGCCATCTGTGCATAATCTGAAGGAAATAGTCAGTGAGTGGAATTCCACTCTGTCAATGAATAAATTGAGTGTATAGGAATTCAAGAAACCACAGACAGAAGAACTAATAATAATAATAATAATAATAATAACAATAATAAACATTTCATGAAGGGGAGATGATCAAGGCTGGATTCCTGCTCCCATTTCTCAAACATACTCCAAGTACCATTTCAGCTGAACAGTAAGCTCAACAAAAGAAGGTAATGTTAAAAAATTGAACAATTTAATTAGTATTCTATGCTTTAAATCTCATTTTCCACCAGAATTGAGTCTATCTGAATGACTATCATTGAGATGTGTAATAAACTTGGATATTTTATTGGGGTGTCCTGGTGTTGCTTTGTTATCCAGTGAATCTCTAAGTGGATGGTTCATGGACACTTGTGAGGACAGGACCAAAGGATGAATTGTATTACGCATTTTAAGTTTTATAAAATTATAATTTTTTTTCCCTGCATACAGAGATACTGCTCTTTGCAAAGCAACCATACCTCAAACTTGTTTCTTTAGAAGTTTGCCAGATAACATCATAAAATACAAGTCCACAGGTTGTTTTTCTGCTTAACTCATATATTTTGATTCACAATGATGACTCAAGTTATTTTTTTTGTCTTTTTTTCTGCCTGCATTGATTTTCTTTCTTTGCTATGGAATGTTTATGGCTAGAGGACAAACTCAGCTGCAAATCAGAATGATCACGTACCAGACCAACAAGAAATCGTCACACATTTAATATCATCTCATCATCATTCCCTTTTGGCTGCTCCCATCAGGGGTCGCCACAGCAGATCAACCTTCACCATCTCTTCCTGTCCTCCACATCCCGCTCTGTTACACCCACCAACCTCATGTCCTCTCTCACTACATCCATAAACCTCCTCTTTGGCCTTCGTCTTTTCCTCTTGCCTGGCAGCTCCATCCTCAGCATCCTTCTCCCAATATACCCAGCATCTCTGCTCTGCACATGTCCAAACCAACGCAATCTCTCCTCTCTGGCTTTGTCTCCAAACCGTCCAACTTGATCTGACCCTCTAATATACTCATTCCTAATCCTGTCTGTCCTTGTCACATCCAATGCAAATCTTAACATCTTTAACTCTGCCACCTCCAGCTCTGCCTCTTGTCTTTTCGTCACTGTCACCGTCTCCAGCCGATATAACATAGCTGACCTCACTACCATCTTGTAGACCTTCCCTTTCACTCTTACTGGTACCTGTCTGTCACAAATCACTCCTGACACATATTTAATATCATCTGCAATCTGAAAAAAAAATAGATGAGACTTTATGTTAAGATTTTAAGTTTAACTGATGCTCCGTCTTACCTAGCAGAAAGTAAAATAAACAATATCACATTCTGTCAGTGACAGTCATATTTTAAACTTACACAACTTTATGCCATAAGTCTTTTAAAGCAAGAAAGACGTCTCATAAACTGGGAGAATTCAGCCAAGTATCACTCCTCATTCCCCGAACGAAAAATACTTTTTTACACTTTTCCACATTACCGTGACATTCAGTACATATTTCCATGCTGAAAATACAGAATGTACTGTGCTAACTTGGGAGGACGTTTTCATATAAGTCTGATATCCACTCTAACATAGAAAGGCCTCGTACTCTGAAAACTAAGCTCGGAGAACTCGGGGTACCACAGTCTATTCAGGCCCAGAAAGCAGAGACACGTTTTCCAAATCTTTGTGTACTTGCCAGTTCTATAGAGAATCAAGCTTGCAAATAGGTACTATTTACCATCAGTAACGCATAGAGCACAAAAAGATCCATTTCCTGTATGTATACCATACCACCTGTGTGGCCACATCTGCGTTAACAGATCAGGATACTTCTGACTCTAGTTATTGTTGTAGAAATCATCATCTTTTTTGACCACAGCTAGGATAATAAGAAGAGATACTGGCTAAATGAATCTCACACCATTGTTGATAGAACTGTGGCCTGTGTAATACATTACCCTAAGTGCATAATTGAAAACAGCTTTCCACCAATAAGTCTTTTAGCAGCTGAACGCAGAAATATGCCTAGTGATTAAAAAGGCTAGTTTTCTTATGTATAAGGTTTACTTTGTTGATATTGTAAATGCAAATGTTAATTCCTCTTGAAGTTGAATGCTTTGATGCTGATAATTTTGCAGTTTTCGAAGTCAATGTATGACTTTCTACAGTACACTTCAACATTAATGTTCAAGCTATATAATCTTCACCTCAGGAATTTGCCTTTTTTAGTGGCGACCTTTTCTGCCTGGACTGAAGTACGAAGTCATCGACTCCTCCTACATATCCCTTTACACAGGTAAATTCTTTTAGTGATGGGACAAATGAGGCTTCAAAGCCCTTGGTGCGTGGGAATCTCCCAAACATCCAATCAATGCTATCTATCACCTGCATTGATTGATAGTTTGGAATACTCCCACTCACCAAAGGTTTTGAAGCCTCATTTAGCACCAGCATTGATCAGTAGTTGGGGAAACTCCCACCCACCATGGGTTTTGAAGCCTTATTTACCGGCAGTGTTGATTGGTTAGTTCAAGATTCTCCCACCCACCATAGGTTTTGAAGCCTCATTTGTACCATCAAATAATTATTTTTTGATTATTCACTGTTATAATTAATATGTGTACTTGGGGGGGGGGGGGGTGGGGGGTGGAAAGCTGTCATTAGACATACAGTTGTGGACATTTAAAGCTAAAAATAGATAAATGGAGTTCTGAGGAGTTCCATATGTTCTGAGATGATCGTTTAATCAGTCGAATATACTGCTCTGCGTCCCTGGAGATGAGAATGACTCACCTAAGCAGCTGACAGCTACCAATATTTTTTTATGTAATACTCTGCTATGACTGACCACAAATCAGAAACTTAATATAATGTCTGGCACAAAATAATAAAGAGTAGAAGAGGACGATGCTTGATATTTACCTCTTTTAGTGGTATATACCTGCCACTGTGTCTTAATTGCTTTGAAGCTAATCGTCTTGCCCTCCAAATTACACTGTGGCTCTTTCCCTTGAAAACGATTTTTTATTACACACACGTACATAGTCCATATCATCTGCTAAAGGATATGAAGTATTTCCTAAGTTGTTCTATTGCTTGCTGACTTTCAAAGTCTCAGCTGCGCCACTAAAAATCTGCTTTTCAGCCAGCTGGGAATGGGATGTAGGAAAGAAGAGGACTGACAGACATGAAATAGGAAATGTTCATATATCATGTAGAAGATATCCGGGTAGCTCTACCTAATTCTCATAAACAGCCATCAAAGAAATGCTTCCGTGTCCCTAACAGATGTTTTTACCCAAAAGAGTCTAGACGGTCTGTCTGTCTATGAGCCAGGATGATGCAGTCTTTTTATTTATTGAGAAATAGGCCTCCTGTCAGACTGCTGCCTATAAATCATCCTTGAAGACTCATACCAGAGATTGACAGGATTAAATGTACCGTGCTTTCATCAACCGCTCATCTAATAGAGATCTATTCAAAAGACAGGGATGGTTTCCGTGATGCTCCTGAGCCATCTCCCCAATAATGGCATAGTCCACCATCCCTCACTGCGTTCTGAAAGGCTCACGAATGGCTGCTATTCTTTCTTCATCTCCTCCCGCTCATAGACCGTTTGCCCCAAACAGCCAGAGTCCAACGAGCCATTCTTTCCCTCCACTTTTTTCACCTTAGATGAGCTATGCGTGAATTCTTCTCATCAGATGATGATACTGATGTAGATTTTCTGCTTGTCTCCACCTCATTACTTATTTAAGAATTCTGTTTTATTTATTAACATTTTCAAGGTCACTTGCTCAAGGAGCTTGTTTTTTTTTTTTACCGTAAAAATACAAGTGGAGAAAAGTCATCCTCTAATTAATACTGTGGATTGAGGGTGGGTTGGCATGGGCTTGGAATAATACAGTAACAGTTTTGCGGTACGTGAAAGTTCGAGAGCTTATTAGCTCCCTCATCAGTGCTCACTGTGTCTGTCTGTCTGGCTGTCTGTCAGACGAGTCCACCCTGAAGATGAACAGCGTAGGTCACATCCCCCAGACTCTGGCCAGCCACAGCGTCACACTGCAGGAGGTCCGATCCATCAGCCGCCATGGCGCTGACATGCTGAAACCAGACCCCAGGGATACCTTCTTCGTCAGTGCGTACACCTCCCCCTCATCCTCTGGAGTCCCCGAGCAAGGCCATAGTGCTGGAAAATAGCATGTTAACATCGGTGTCCTTAAAATAAAGGACAAGTTTGGAAATTTTGACTTTAATCATGTAGAAAGTGAGTAGGTGTGAGGTGACAAAAACCTGTAGTTGACAGAGATGTGGTAGCAGTTTAATGGCTGTGTAGAGACCGGGGGGGGGGGGTTACAGAATTATTGAAATCCTTGGGACAGAAGAACTGCCAGCTGGACATTTGTTGTAAACTCTGAGTGAAAAAGGGAAAACTCTTAACAGATCAGCCATGGGGGGTAAGCAGAGCTGAGCAGGGTGAAGCATCTAACAAGGATGACAGGCCAGTAGCGATTCAGGACAGGCGGTCAGCTCCACAACGGGGCCTGCCATCTGGTTGCTGTGTAAAACACTCAAAACCTTTTAAAACTCTTCAGATCATTTGCATTGCTAAAGTGCTTGGCATTACCTGAATTCAGTTATTCATGTTGCATTGTATTTCAGAATTGCTCACCATACACAACTTGCATATAATGAAATCCATTTTTTAGCTACTGCAATACATCGTGACTCTCTCTCGAGAGAGAAGATGAGCTGTTTAACTAAGGCACTATATGATAAGAGATGTGTAGTGTACTGAAAAACATTTAAATGCCCCCCCAGACCACGTTACTTGATTCCTTTTCATCCCCACATGCCATCCCTCCACAGCTCCCATGATCGAAGCTGCACGCCTCAAGGACGTGCTGCCTGCCTGCCTCTACTCCCCCTCCTATGTGCTGAAGGACTTTCCTATCGCCCGCTACCAGGGCCTTCAGTTTGTGAGTCACGGCGTACTAAGGCAGCTGGCCGCCTCGCTGCGTCTCTCTTTGTGTGTGTCTCTGTGTGTACTACACGCCCTAGGGAGGAAATTTAGGCTTATGGAAATGCTTACTGAATCAAGAATCGCAGCATGTAAATGACCTTTTTTAAACAAATTTTTACACTACCTTAAACCGTAAAACTCATAAGTGTGAATCATAATCCATTGGTCTTGGTTCCTGACTAGCGGTGATAAGCTCCTTAACAAATACATTCAACACTTGTAGTTTAGAGTAGTGTTTCTCTCATTGGAAGTAAATTCTTCACTGTCAAGCTGGAAAATGCTCTGCTTATAGAGCTAATGCCATCTAAGTGTACTTATGACAGAGCATGAAAAATACTCTTTAGCTTTAATAAAATACTTTAGCCAAGCAACACATGTTATAAAAAAGGAGGAGAATCCCCAAATTACTTTTTCCGCACAATTTCTGAATGCTTTTCACATACATGGCTGAAGTAGAGGGTTGCTGCCATCTATTGACCAGTGCCTGCCAATGCACCAGCTAAAATGAACACATCAGCTCTTTTTTTAATTGAATTGGCTCATCTAATGGACTTTGTCACGTGTCCAGGTGTACCTCTCCTTTGTCTACCCCAATGATTTCACACGACTCACCCATATGGAGAAAGAGAACAAGTGTTTCTACAGAGAGTCACCCATCTACCTGGAGAAGTAAGACCCCCTAAAACGGGTGCCAATCTATACTAAAATAAAAAAAAAAATATGACGTTTTTAAAATATATCAATACCATCATGTTTACACACTATGGAAAAAATGTGGATGCTGATGCACATTTCAAACAGCATTTTATTGTTAATTTGGAAGGTGAACACTTAATAGGAAATAAAAGCAAGTTACAAACTATCAGACATTTTGAATCGCAGGAAAATATCTGCCTGTATTTAAACGCCTTTCCCTGTTATCCAGAGAAATACTGGACTGATATTGAATTATCTGTGTCCGCCAGTTTAGTGTTTTTGTTTTGCCCCCATTTAACAGATTTGGTTTTTACAAATACATGAAGATGGATGAGGAAGAGGATGGCAGACCGTACTTCTTCGCCAGCCAGGACGGTGTGTATTCCTGGAGCAGTCATGAGACGGGCAGAGTCTGATTGCCGACCTGCCAAAACCGAGGCTCTATTATTACAGCTGTGCTCTCCCTCCGTCTGCCTAAGACTATTTGCACATGCTTTCTGGAACATTAGAGAGAGTAACTGCCAGCTGTGTGCCAATTGTCTGCCTTAATCCTTTTCTTTATTTTTCAGAGTTCCTGGAGGAGGAGCACGGAGCCACTTCTGAAGATGAGCCAACAGGAGCCGACACACCACCACTTAGGGTGGGGGAAAATGGCAGCCCGACGAGCCGCAGCCTCAAGGCCTCCCTGGGAAGCGTGTCCCCGTCCGCGGCCGGCAGACTGGGCAGAGAGAGCCATGTGGCTGGCCAGCGAAGCCAACATTCCTCGGAACGTGGGGAGGACAGAAAAAGTCACAGCAGCAGACAGCCTGCGGGCCCACAGGGTGGCACTAGGAGGGCGCAGCCAGAACGTGGCCAGGCACTTGTTTTTAACAAAGCTGGGATGGTGCGAGGCCGCACCCTTTCCTGGTCCCAAACAGGCTCACAGGAGCTGAGCCAAAAAGGTGGCACTGAAGTACCATCAAAGCTCAACAAGTCAGCCTTGTTTTTCTATCACAGGAGTCCCCTCCCGGCCAAGAAAACACTCGGCAAACCTGCTAATGGTGGCCAGAGCCTGCCTGCTGGCCCAAGATCAAACAGCACTCACCTTGCTCCAAAGAGTAAAGAAGACCATATCTACGTCACCAGGCCTCGACCATCCAACAGCAGAAGGGGCCTTGTCCACCTCCACCCACATGTAAGGGAGGTTTTCCCAGGGCTTTTCCTGTATCAGAATGGTAAAACCACCAAACTGGTCAATTTGAGAACCAGGCCTAAAAGAGAGAAAGGTGTGGCTCGGCGCCACAAGCTCTGGCCCAAATCCTCCCAAATGAACAGCAGAACCTCTTATTCAGGTCGAAATTTTACCCGCTTATTTACTAATAAGGTTTCTGACAAGATAATGCTAACGAGACATCATCAGAGAGTAGAGGAGCTCCAGGCAGGAAGAGAGAAACTCCAAGCCTCCACTATGAGCACTAGAAATATTACCTCCATCTTACTGGGTGGGGACACCTCTACGACTACCCCTGTGAGCCCCAGAACAACTAGCCCCAATTCCTCTGTGGGAACCCTTCCCACAACAGCCAGCATTACTGCCTCTACGAAGACCTCCGAAATTGAGTCCCAGGAGCAGCAGGATCCCGACCCGGAGGAGGGTCCAGACGAAGGGGGCCTCTCCGATTACAGCTACGAGGAGGCGGAAGCAAGGCCGAGCTGGGCGGAGGAGGCCATCAACTGGCAACGCACCTTTTCCGTGAACCCCATGGACTTTGAGGTACTGCGCTCTGACTGGAATGATCTACGTTGCAACGTTTCCGGCAACCTTCAGCTGGGAGAGGGTGAAGTGGTGGACGTACTGGCTCAGTACATAGAGAAGCTCAATGAGCAGAACGACAGGTGAGGCAGCTGAGCCGGCAAAATGTTTACAAGGCGCTAAAAAAATCAAAGTGGAGTGAACCAGACTGACATATGACTATCGTTGAATGAGATGTACTGAAAGCTGCTTGCTGTTTCACTTTACAATCACTGTCAGTAAGAGCGACTGCTGTCTTAAACAGGATCTACACCCTGCTTCGCATCGTCAACGTAGAAAAACGCCGGGACTCAGCACGGGGGAACCGTTACCTAGTGGAACTGGAGTTGATGGAGCACGGTAAGAAGGTGGTCCGACTCTCGGAGTACATCTACCTTCTGCAGCATCCAGGGCACCTAGAGGATGGCCAGGAAAACAGCGAGAGCACCAGCACCTCTGTCCCCGGCCTCTCCAACACCACGGGGCCAGGAGGGTCCGTTCTTAGTGTTCAAGGGGCCCCATCTCACATGACCCCGCTGGCAAGCACGGCCTACGTCAAGCCCCTGCTGTGTCAGCCCGACTCGCTGAGGTGGAGGCGTGACGTCATGGTTCACTTTGTGGTGCCAGGTGCGTAGTCAGTATCACGGGGAAAAAGTTTGCTTTATCCCTCGTGTTGGAGAAGTGGCAGCTGCTAAGTCCAAGGGACTCTAATCTATACTGAAACTTTAGAAAGGTACTGTGAGGCCCTTCACAAAACAAGCCAGGATCATTACCTGAGCCTGTGTTAGTACTGGATCCAGAACTGTTACACCATAGTCTTACTTGAGACTGTGTATTTAGAACTACAGAAGTCATGCTGGGGTTTTATGGTGTTGCTGAGTTATCTTCTTTCCCTGCCTCTGTAGTAAAGAACCAGGCACGCTGGGTACAGCAGTTCATCTCAGACATGGAGTTCCTGTACCGTGAGACTAAGGATGACAACTTCAGCATCATCATAGTTGACTTCCAAAGTGATGACATGGATGTGGAGCAGGCCCTCAAGGACAGCACGGTGCCCAGGTGAAGCGTGTCTGGTATTAACTACAGCTAAGGTTTGAGTAAAATAATGACTGAAGGAGTTAATGAGATGCTCTGTTCTATGGGACAGGCATTTTTATTTCATAATTTTGTCACATTATCTCTCATACATAGGCTATTATTTGTATGTATCATTCATGTCATTAAAATTTCTTTTGTGGACCCTCTGTTTGCTTTCCGGCAGATATGAATACCTGAGACGTGAGGGGAATTTTGAGCGCTCTGCAGGCCTACAGGTTGGAGTGGATTCCATCAAGGTGAGAGTGGGAGAGGGTCAAGGAAGTCAGGTGGCTGGATAGGAGAGGGATATTTTTACTGAGTTTAATGAGCACTAATGTATGATATTTGCTTTTTTTTTTTACACTTTTTTCTGCTTAGTCTCTTTGAGGACTTTGATGGTATGATGGGAATAAGAGGGAAAACTATATGCCATTTATGAAATGGCACCTTAAAAGAAAATATGTGTTTCAAGATGCGTGTATTTGTGTGCAAATCGTTTGTAAGGAACAAAAAGTACACAGTGCCGACACTGTCCTTTACAAATCCCATCCCCGATGGACGTCTCTATTTGTGTGGTTTGCCAGCCCATATCCAAAAACATGCAGATAGGGTTACTTGGTAGCTCTGAATTGCCTTTAGTGCATGATAATGTCTATGCCTTGCGTTGTGGTGCCACTCCTCCAGGATGTTCGTCTGCCATGTGCCCTGTGCTTCCTGAGACCGGCTCAAGGTTCTAGGTGGCGCTATAAGCAGTTATCAAAGATCGATTAGTGCAAAAGGGTTGATTAAGATGTAGTCATGGCTTAGTCACTTTCCTGTTGCTACATTTTTCCCATACAGGCACATTCAGTTGAAGCAAACTGACGTTTTCATCTTTTTCATGACTAAAACTCTTGCTGGTGCTATGAATAGAAACATTTATAGGTGATTTAAAATTGGATTTTTCGAGTTTATAATCAGACAATCTATCATGGATATTCACCTCTGATATTACCTTCCATCTATCCGTCCTCAAAACAGCTTATCTTATGAAGGATCATGGGGGAGGTTAGCTCAGTTAGCTTAGGGCACAGGCTGGGGTGCACCCTGGATGGGGTGCCAACCCATCAAAGTCAGATATTGCCTGTAAATAGTAAAAAAAAAAAGAGAAATAACCTATAATTTGCAAATACTGTGTATAAACTTTGTGCTGTCTACCTCTTTGTCTTTTTCAGGATAGTCACAGCATCGTCTTCCTTTGTGACCTCCACATCCACTTCCCCCTGAACATACTGGAGACCATTAGGAAGCATTGTATAGAGGGCCGGCTAGCCTTTGCTCCTATCGTAATGAGATTGGCCTGTGGCAGCTCCCCCCGGGAGCCTGACGGTAATAAACCGCACACACGGTCACCAGGGGCCGGCATGGCACATGGCTTCGCCTCAAAGACGCACGCTTTCACGGGAATCCATGTTCTCATGGTCTGTCACGAAGCTGCCTTTTTAAGCTTGATTGTAATGCAGGAGCCATCGATTCTCACGCTGCCGTTCGCCGAATGCCACAGGCAATTAATTATTTAGAAGCCAAAGGGCTGGTCATATTTAAGTGCATTATCTCGAGTGAGAACATTATCGGGTCCAATGACTTTTGACAGGAAATTAATTGCTTGTTTTTGTTTTTTTTTTTTCTTTTCTCCCTGTGCCCTCTAGGGTACTGGGAAGTAAATGGCTTCGGCCTGTTTGGCATTTACAAGTCGGACTTTGACAAAATTGGGGGAATGAACACAGAGGAGTTCAAGGACAGGTGGGGAGGAGAGGACTGGGAGTTACTCGACAGGTACGTCCACTTCAGCAAATCAGAAACAGACTGCTATCCATAATGCGTTTGTGCTCCCATTTACTTACATGTTTTTCCTAACACAAGATTTCTTACCATATATCCTACGTAGGCACTAAAATTCAGTTTGTCACACATATAAATGTAATTGTAGATATTTATGGTATTAGACATCAAATTCAGTTTCGTTTATGTTAGGCACTCCAGCATGTGACAACGGGACTCAAACAGACAACCTCCAGGTGACAATTCCAGTTGCTCTCCCCATGCACAATGCTTCCATTCATTTATGCTTCACTTGCTCACAGGGTTCTACAGAACGGCCTGGAAGTGGAACGGCTCAGGCTGCGCAACTTCTTCCACTACCATCACTCCAAACGTGGCATGTGGAACACGCAGACACAGAAGAAAAGCCCCAAGGACTAGCTTCCTTTCTATGAAGCTAAAAACTAAGGATTTCGATGAGACGTGTTTTTTTTTTTTTTTCCTGACACAGCTTGACTGAGAAGGCTTTCCTGAAGCCACTAAGAGCCGGACTTGGTGCGGCGATCCCCTGGGCTCAGTTCTCAGCTCAGTCGCAGCACTCGTTCTAACAAACTCAAAGAAAACACATCAGAGCCAGGATGTTTCACAAACAGGATGATCTTATTATTCTTAATGTTGGTCAAAAACTCATAGCCTAGACAGAGTAACTCATTTTATATTAAGTAATTGGACAAAATACTTTTATTTCTGAAATTTACTTTGTGGAAACATGGGCAAGAAAATATAAATGTTTTGGTTGAAGGTCATTGTGGGGGTATAACAGATATTACGGAACTTCCTGTTGTTGTGAAATCTCTACGATGAAAAGGGGGGAAGTTTGGGGAAAAGTACACTGTACTTGTTGGTATACGTCGGTATATGTTAGGTGGTATATGTGATTGTTTATGTTATGGTTTGTTTATGGGATCCTTATGTCCACAATACCTTGGCCTAGTACCTTTATGCATGTCCGTGGAAACCTCTATAAATTGGGGTTGTGCTTCAAGGTGCACTGAATTAGTTGGGACAGGAGGACACTAATTTTAGAGTGAAGAGCAAAATTAGCAGGCTGACCTGGCATCATTATTTCCTTCTTTGTCCATGTAATCTGAACGCAAATACCGAACTACCACTAAAACCTATATAGGAAACTGCAAATAAGGATTTTTAAAGAATTCCAGTCTTAAAACCATGCAACTGCTACTGTTTAACTGAGATGAGTTATTTGGTCAATTTCGGTATCTCATTTTTGCTTTACTTCAATATTTACAAATGTTTACTACAGGCCTATTAGCTGCTTTGCAATTAAACTCAGTTTATTCCAGATTTTGAACTGATTATCCCAAATCCAACAAGTGCAACTACCCCAAAACAGTGAACCAATCTGTTCAGTAGCCTTTCAAGGCTCAGCTGATGTGAGCAGAAATTACACACCTTTATCCCTATGTTGCGCTGAGTTTACACAGTGAAAAAAAGTGAAAATTATCACAGCACGGGAACACGTGCGATAGCAGAAGCAATTTGTCTGTGGTTCTGAGCCCAGGGCCTTTGGACCCTAAGGAGTTCAATGAAGTCTCATGAGGAAACAGACATTTTTGGACATTTGACATTTTATATAATATGACATATGTCAGCATTGAGTTACGTTTACATCTGCATTGAGACCAAGGGATTATACACTAACCAAAAAAAAAAAAATTCCCAAAACAATGATATAGCTGAACAACGAATCACTGCTATGGCCGTACAACGCTGAGAGATCAAGGGGGCATGCAGAAGTGAATAATGGCAGGCTTCAACAGCCATGGTGTCTGTGGGTGATCAGGTTACCAAGAATCCAGGGGTTGATGGTTTAAACAAGGAGCTCCTGGCAAGGATAGTTCCTTCAAGTGAGACATTGTGATATGTTGTATGAGGGTTAGGAAAACACTTTCTGTGTTTCATGAGTTGGTGGTACCCTGCAATACACATACTGTCTGCTGGGAAGGTAAGGGGTCCTCTGTCTGCCATGTGTTTCACTTGAAAGTATAATTGTTTGACACATATTGTAAATGTTATGTAGTGTGACTCGGACTTAAATAGATACAAAAATGATATTGGTTTGGTATGCATATGTATATGGGTCTGGTAGCTGTTTTGCATAATTAGTGTGCCCCACTACATCTGTACAAGTATCTTAAGGTTAAATCTATGACTGAGATTGTCAAATCTATTAACTGAGATTTGCTATACTATTCTCTTCCCCCAAATCTAAAAATGAAACTTTTGGCCTCTTTAAGAAAGACTAATTAATTATTATGGGAAAACAGACTCTGATGTACAGTACATTCCAAGGATAATTTCTGTGAAATTGTGTAGAGCTTTATTAATGTACTGTATTTGATTATTTTTTTCAGTTCTCTCTTTTTAAAATAAAATTGAAGTTAAGCCTCTGACCACCTTAGTCTTCTTGACAATACAAAACACAATAAAACGCGCGGTCCTGAAGAAAATGACGAAAACCGAGCTAACAATTTTGAATTGTCGGAACGTTTTTAAAACGTTGTTTTTAGGTTGTTAGAACGTTCGCGTCCAGTTCTCTGGACGTTCCAGGAACGTTTTCGAGAAGAAGTTATTTTTAAAAACGTCCCCACAGCGCTGTTTCCCGATCCACGTTTTAAGAACGTTACAGGAACGTTAGGCAGATAACCTTATGGGAGGCAGTGGGAACGTTCCCGGTTGGCTGGGTAGCGCAGCGCAGCGCCGCGTTACTCAGTGTTTTCACGGGAGCGGCGCTGCCTCCTGATTGGCTCGGACAGATTTTTGCACAATCGTGTGAACCTTTCAACACCGGCCGAGTGTGAAATTCGTCTGCTCCGCGGCGCTCCTCGGAGTTAAGGAGGCGTCGCCGTATTGACGCCTACGGAGACTTCGGTCTTTTATTGCCAGCTCTCACCGGATGGGAAGCGGCTTACATGTTGGACTGACTTTGTTAACTTTATTCGGAAGATGAAAACAAACCTGAGCGAGTGAGACTTAAGAATTCATACTTTTTTTTTTTGTTTTGTTTTTAAACCGGGCAGAGAGGTGGTGGTTTTTATTTTTTTGTTGTTGGTTTTGTTTTTTTAAAAAGGTAATATTGATACAAAGTTCATATGGTTGAGATACGGTGATTTGTTGGGTCGTGTGTGCCGATTATAAATCATAAAGTAAATCCGAAGTGTGTTGTGTCGAGAGAGACGAAGTCGGTCGCCGGGACTCTTGACAAGCGAGCTGTGACTCTTGGGTCAGTCATGGCAGGATGCGGTGTAGATATGAAGACTCTGGAAGATCTGACTCTGGATTCCGGTTACGGAGCTGGCGATTCGTGCAGGTCGCTGAGCCTTTCCTCATGCAAGTCTAATTCGCAGGCGGCCGTGAGCGCTCGGCGGCGGGGCGCCCGGTGGTCCCACACGGGGTCGATGAACAGCAGGACCAGCGGCTGGGACACGGTGAGCGCCGCCTTGCCCGAGGACGCCGAGGACGTTTTTTCCAAGTGTCCCCGCCTGCCGGACCTGGAGGAATTCCCCTGGACGGATGAGGAGATCGGCCAGATCCTGCAGAGGGTCGCCGGCGACGGGTGGTCGTTTTCCTTCGAGGCAGTGCGGAGGCTGTCCGCTCTTCTCCGGAGGGCTCTCGTCAGGATTTCCAGGGAGGCTCAGCGCCTCAGTGTCATGCACTGCCGCTGCACTCGCTTCGAGGTGCACGCCGCCATCCGGCTCATCCTCAGCTGCGAGCTGGCCGAGGTGTGCACGGCGGCCACCGTCAAGGCGATCTCCCTCTACAGCATGAGTGCCGACGACTGGCTGCGGACGGGGAAGTCCGCCCGCTGCCGGCTCGTCCTCTCCGTGGGACGCTTCTTTCGCTGGATGGTGGACACCCGCGTTTCGCTGCGCGTCCATGAGCACGGAGCCATATGCCTGGCCGCCTGCGTGGAGAGCCTGGCGGAGGAGGTGGCCGCCCGGGTGCTGGGCGCCGAGCGCCAGAAGAGCGCCGACTGCGGGCTGCCCGGCAGCTCGGTGACGGCCAAGGCGCTGGACGGGCTGGTGAGGAACGACCCCGAGCTGTGGGGTGTGCTGCAGAACTACGAACACCTCATATGCGGCAAGAACGCCAACGGTAAGCCATGTGTGGTACCCATCTTCCAGGCGTCCGAGACGTTCTTCTTGGCGGTTTGTCGCGGTAGTGCTTGTCCGTTGGAAACATTCACCCGGCAAACGTTCCCGCAACGTCCAGTAACGTTCTTAACGTTCCTGTAACGGTTGTAGCTGTAACGTTCCCGGTTTGCTACACGGAGGCGATAATTACGTTAAAGGAACGTTAAGAACGTAGTGAGAACGTTATTGGACGTTGTGGGAACGTTTCCTGTTTGCTGGGAGATTCACTGCCAAATAACATTGCGATAAAGGACACACGGGATTCCCAGTTGGCTAAAACCCTGGTCAGTGGTCAGCTCTAGCTTAATTTTGACGTCCCAAACTCAGCTCAGTGCTTCCCAGCAAACGGGGAACGTTACAGGAACGTGGGGAACGTTACTGGACGTTGCGGGAACATTCCCTTGTTTGTTGGCTTGTTGATAGACCTGTGTGAGGTTCCTGAGCAGTAGACCTCCATCTAAACCTGCATTTGAAATGAATACAGATTCCAGATGGTGTGAAATGAACTTCAGTAATACTTCAGTACCTCGCTGTTCATTATAGGGAACCTTTTCAAAGTATCTGTGGGTGCAGAAATGAGGCACTCGCTGTCATCTTCAGCTGCAAAGCTTTTGGCTTCGGTTTGTTTTCCAGGACCGCCTAAGCAACTTGTAAGCTGGTCTGTGTACATTATAGCTAGGATGTGTGTTCCTGGCTTACTGACCCCTGCACACACAGTTTTCAGTCGGACGCACAATGCTCCTTTTGTTTTCGGACCTCTTCAGATGTGCAGTGTTTCAAGAAGAAAACTGAGAAAGTGAGTGAAATTGCAACCACTCATTATGTCTTGCCTTATTACCCGTCAGCCGCCCTGTCAAAGAAGCGAAATGCCAGTTTAAGGTCATGTTTACCCACAGAGGATGGAGAGAAAAAGGGGAGGATTAAATTAGGTGGTGTTCAGTTTACTTTTGATGTGCTGCCCTGACGCGACAATCTTAAATGTTATCATCATTATTTAAATGCAGGTCCTTGTTATCCAAAAGTACTGGCACATCTTACTCGCATGTGTTTTTCAACCATTTCTATGGATTTTTATTATAGTAATAAAAGTAGTAGTCACTGAAAGTGTGTCAGATATTTCAGAGTTGAGATGGCTGGGTCATGTGATGGGGGATCCATTAAGTCATTGTCAGTGTAGTTCTGCATCAGAAGTCGTCATATGTTCGGCTGGTTATCTGAAAGCACGTGGTGGCCCCTGTGACAGTCAGGTGATCTGACGTGGTTCTGGATGGCCAAGACCATCGCTTCTGTACAGGAGTTCCACTTTCCCATGCAGACCCTGAACATCTGGAACTCTTTAAGGCAGAAATGACGTGTGTAGTAACTCGCCTGCCCCCCTCGTTTCCTTTAAAGGTTCAGCACTGCCGCCCATGCCTGTATGCCCTGGCCACTCTGTGAGGGACTTGATGGATCAATGTTGGCAGAATCCTAGCTTTGTCTCTCCTGTAATGTTTTGGGGGGTTGCTCCCATCCTGTTAGTCTATCCCATATTCACGTGGAGTCGTAAAAAATAATGCCAGGCAAAAAGGGCTTGCACCTCAGGCCATCTAGAGATTTTCCTACTTTTAAAGCCCTGGTCTAAGGCGAAGTCATAACAGCCAAATGCAGTTCAGTGAAAAGCTTGCTGTTGTATTCCCCTGGGGCATGAATGTGCGTGTATTTTACAGAAACTCGAGTGAACGGTTTCCCCCTCTCTCTGCTGAAACACAAAGGGCAGGTGTGAGCATAGAACCATTCAGTCTTTTTATAAAAAAAAAAAAAAAATCTTATAACAGGCTATTATAGAGTTTGGTGTTTGTATAAGCGTGTGGTAAAAGTGAATATCAATCTGGTAGCTTTGTGGTTACTCGCATGGAAAAACCAGACACTGAAAATTTAAATTTAGGGTTCCCCTAAACTGCCTGAATGTCATCTTCATAGCTGGGAGTTCGTCATACAAAATGTTGGTGTTTGCATGTTGACGCACAGTACCAATGTCATTTAATATTCTTTGGATAAGCAGGTGTCCTTGAATGTTTCCGTCGTTTTGTAATTTGGTTCAATGGCAGGTTGCTGTCATGCACAATTTACCTTAAATGTAGGAACTTTAGCAGTCCAAGTGAACGTGTTTTCCGTGTGTCTCTTGTATTCTCCTCTTTTGGGGATGTCCAGGTATACAATAACCATCTTTATTCACCGTTTGCAGCCCATGTATATAAGGAGTTTATTTTGGTGTAATTGGTCACATTAAGTAAAACAAGTACAAAAATAACATAACAGAGCATAGGCCTATATACAGAGTTTAACACAGAGTTTACTTGTCTTATCCAGCTGTGACCGCTCGTTCTGGAGGTGGCAGACATTATAAAGCTGTACATCTTGAACTCCCGCTGCTCATGTGGAAAGGTGGGCGGGGGACTTCACATCTTAATTTTCCGACAGTGTAATTCGAAAACCTGGCTAGGTCATCAGCCCTCCCCCCCAGTTCCCTTTTGTATTGTAGCCTTGCATAACGGAGTGATTGGACTGTTTTGTCTCAGTTCTTCCACTCACTGATAGGCCGGAGTTTTGACACACCTTGGAGTGTAATATTGAACTTCGATAAATGGAGCCCTCGTAACTTTCTAAATGTCCTTAGTCTTGTACTTATTAAAAGGCAGTTTTAATAGCTTTGTGCAGTGATGTACTGCACAATCCTCTTGGCTGAATGTGTATTGTGATTAATGTAAAATGGTGGTATTTCTCGAAATACCCCGAATACCCAGGATAATTTACAGTTCACAAAGTAGAAGAGTTTCCTGTGTGTCAAGGAATTCCTTGATTTCCCTTAAAATGAATCCAAAGAAGTGTTTTTATTGAATTATAAGGGAGAGGCGAATAGCCTAGTCAGAGAATATGCTTTTAGAGACGGATGTTTCTTTTTCAGGCGTGGAGTTTGAGAGCGTGTGAGAATGCCCTTCGGCTGGTTGCTGCGGTGAGTGGTGATGGGAATCCTGAAGACCAGCACCATTTTTCTCGAACTACACGTCCACGTGCAGTGTGTACCCCTGAAGCAGTCGGAATATTAAAGGAGTCTATAAATGTATGAGAACAGTGCCCCTAACACCCAGATTAGAGGCAGTACACTGCTGTTCCTTCTCTAAACTAGTGATGGGGCAAATGAGTATCCTGGGGCTTGAGTATCCTGGCTGTCACTATCACCAGCATTGATTGGTAGTTCGGGTTTCGAAGCCTCACTTGTCCCATCACTACTCTGAACCAATATTGTGGATGGCAAATTAATTGGTTCACTTTTCAGAAGTTAGGGGCCTCAAACAAAATACATTTTTTTTTTTTTTTTTTTTTTTTTTTTGGAAGTGCCTTTCAGAAAGATGTTTTGGAAACCTCTCATAAAGAGGCTGGATTTACAGTTTGGCCGCCACTATTCCCACTGAATGAGATCAGTATGGAAGTTGCATTTGTGTGGGAAGTTTTTTAAGTATCTCTACTTAATTTACATTCTCTAGGGTATCTTGCACAAAGGTTGTTTATGTCATCTTAAAGTCTCTGGATCTTTAAATCAAGTGGTGACCCTGATATTTTAAAGTTTTGACTTCAACAACAGTGATTGTGTCTGAACAGCTTGTGTAGTAGGAGTGACTGAAGCTCATAGCTAGGCCCTGAGGTGCCATTACTGGATGTGTCAATTGTCCCAGTCTTCAGTTCACTGACAGGTGTCTCTGCCACACTGTGTTTGACATCTGACCCCAGGCCCTGCGGCCTCGGTATGGGGGGGGGTCTTCACTCGTCCACTCAGCGGTGCCTGAGATTATGGAATGTGGAGCCGAGCGAAGACCGTTCAGGCGCGGCTCAATAACAGCTGTCTCCTGATGTTTGATCTTCCTCGCAACTTCAGTTAGACTTCCCAGAAGGACCGTGTTGTGGTGAAATAGCGCCTGTTACTTTGAAGAGCTCCGGTGCTTTGGAAAGAACCTTCCATTCCAATCCCACCTATGGGGGGAGAGAAAAATTACTCTGAATATGAGGGGGCTGGTTTTTTATTGTTAACCATTTAGACTGTTGGGTGTTTTTCTTTAACAGTCCGGGTTAGGAGTCTTGCTTATTGTAATTCTGTGTCTGTAGCCTCTACGTCATCCCTTTGGCCAACCTGTACGCAGGCATTCCTGCGTACAGATTTTAGCAACGCTGCACTAGAGGTCCTTCAGCTGGATTCAAAGACTGTTTTCTAGTGTGGGTTGAAACATATTAAGTTACTCCGTTACTCGCTGGGTGATGGTGATTGATTGCTCTCCAGGAAAAAATATGAATACGGTGCATAACTACAAATGGCACCAAGTATGGGACAAATGGCTATTGGCATCTTTTCAACCTTTCAGTTTGTTGTTCCTCTATGGCTTTTTTTTTGACTGACCTTGTGTGCCACCTAAGATCCTGTAAAAATACTACCTACTCTACATACGGTCATTGTTCTTTGGCTTCTCTCTATGAACTTAAGAAAATGCATGCATGTTTGGACTGCTGCCAGGAGGCTGGCAAGCTAACCTCCGTTCTCTCATCCTTGCCCAAGTGTTTCTGTGTAAGTGTTTGTGTTCCCCAACTAGGAATGGGATCACTTTGAGCCGTCCTTTATATAGACTGGGAGAGGCTGCGAGTGCTGGGCTGAGCAGTAGCATGCTTTTATAGGAATAACCCTCTTCTGTGTGTCTGATCCAGTGGTCTCTTCAGGGTCAGACGGAGGCCTAAGACAAGGCTGCAGGCTGTTGCGGTTTCTGTCGACATTGCAGTCTCAATGTCACTTAAGAAGGCTACATTTCCATATGTGGTGAGGTTGATTGCAGGGTTGGGGGGTGGGGGTGGGTATCATTTTACAGGATAAGTACCTAGACTTGCGAATAAAAGCAAAACTGACCTCCACAGGTATATGTCATAGCTTGCATGGACTGTGTAATATGAAACCCTGGTTTGGCATAATGAGGTTCATCTTTAAAGATTTTAAAGGCCCGGATTGACAAGCACATCAGTGTTGCTTGTGTGTCGGTCTTTGGTACCTGCATACCGTTTGGATTTTAATGATTTTAAGGATTTTACCGTTTGGTGCGTTTGTTCTAGCAGGGCTCTGGTGGGTTTTAAGGTGCACAGTATTGAATAAAGATAACACAGAGCCTCTGAGACAGCTGCAGAGCACAGATTGACAGTCAATGCTGTTAAAGGTCTCCCATCCGATCATGTCAAGTTTTTAAGTGGCTCTAAATTTAATTTGGGGGGGCATTACCTGTCCAAAACAGTCTAACGTCTTTTAGCTTTTACTGCCTGGGATATTTTGTTACCTGTCATGGTTTTTAAACCATTTATTCCGTTATATTTGTCGCTACATGCATAAGCAGACCTAGGCAGGGCCATAAGGAAACGTTCGGCCTTCGACTGTCTATCCCGACTTAGGTTATGGGTCAGCCTAAAGCCTGTCTGGGGCAACTCAGGGTACCTTGGATGGCATGCTAGTTTACCACAGGGCACATTCTCACGGATAAACCGGAAGTATCTTGTATGTGTATTTAAAATGCTTTTGTAATGTTAAATGTCTGTTATGGGCTTTACACTCACTAAGAGGAGCGCCTTGTCAGATGGAGAGTTTGAGTCCACAGAGACAGCACACACAGCTAGCTGTTCTGTGGATTTTCACTGCTGGCTTCAGATTTCAACCACATACTTCATTTCTCCATTATGCTTTTAAAATGTGTTTTGCAATTCTGTCATCTCTGAGGCTGGCAGTGGTAAGTGCAGATCTTGGTGGTTCTGTGCTAAGGTCATTTTGTCCTTGCTAATTCCAAAAATCAGTCTTGGGTTTCAGTGGGAGTTAGCTAATATGGTAGGACTCACTGTCAACGTAAATGTCTTTTAAAAAGTGCCTTAAGCACAAAAATATAAATAATTAATCATGGGGCGATAATTATACAATGACATGAACTTCTCAGTTAAAGAATAAAATTTCCATTTTCCAACTGTAATATTCCAGATTTTCCAGTAGTAATGTCAGTGCTGCATACCAAGCAATGCTTAATGAGGGTGAATGTCACAAGTTTAGTAAATTTAATACTTTGTAACGTGGTAATGAGGAAATGAGCGCTATCCTCCAGACTACCAATTTAAGTAGTTGCCTGGCTGTGTAGTGACCTTAACAATGGTTAATTGATATATTGATGCTAAATTTAAAAAAGCTGCATTTCTTTCTCAGACTAATTTTGGTGCTAAAAGATGCAGTTAGATCTTCCCAAAGGACCCAAACCTATTTGTACTTTAACCTTCGATATCCTTTGTAGGGCTTAACCCTAAAACCTGTCCTGACGATTGACCAGGTAGGCCATGTATTAAATCTCCTACTGTTTTTTTTTTTTAAATGTCTAATAGTTGTGTGGAAGGTCTGGGCTTAAATAGTCAGCAGTGTCAATGGGAGAATGTCTAGGCCTAAATGTGATGCTGAGATGCCAGTTTGGCTTCTGTGCAGGATTTCTAGCTCATCTGTCAGCAGTTGCCCGGGGGCCAGCTATGGTAAGAACATATTTTACTCATGGCTGAACCACCCCATAGAAAAAGGGTAAACTGTCAGCTTTTCTTCATGTCTCTGTGAACCTTTGCTGGAACAATTAAATCCCAGAAAATCCAAAGTTAGACTGACATGCCTTGGAACTCAGATAAGCAGGCTTTGAGAATGTGCCTGGAGATGACACAAGGTTTGCAGAGATAATTACTCCACATTCTTAAAACTTGACTGGATATATTATGAAATTCAGGTCCATTAGCTTGAACCAGAGGGCCAATTGTCATCTTAAGCCTGTGTATAAGCTTGTAATTGTTTACTACTTGCCATTTCCCCACCCTCCTGTCTTAAAGCAAAAAAAAATTGTTTACCTTCTGTAATGAGAAGATGTTGTGAGGAATTTGCTTCCCAGCCTTAAAAAGATAATCTGTCAAGTCATTTTACACTCCTGAACTTGTGGATGGTTTATTTTTTTTTTCGTAAATGGCACAAATAGAAACCAAGATATCAGGGTAACGACTACAGTTTAAAGAGAAGGTGGCTGAGGTGGGTGCTCTTAGAGTCTTGGGCAAGCTGTTGGCCGACACAAAGTAAAAGCAGAATGGGGGCCGTGTTTGTTTAGGAACTGGCGTAATGATGAGCTGCCAGGTGTCAAACATCTGGGCTGCCATGCTGTTTGGTTCCAAAGGCGAATGGGGGAGGAGGAAAGAGGTTCATTACTGAAGGCCCTAAAGTTTGGACCTGAGCTGTGTGTATTAATACATCTCTCTGGATTGGTCAGCCATGCGGTGAAGTTGAAATTCTCAAGTCTGCCAAGTGACTAGCCCAGATGACCTTTGGTTTTAGCTGTTTTGACACGGGCCTATTTATGTCAAATGGTGTTTTTTTTTTTTTTTTTCTCTTTGCGTCGTGTATGGCTATGAGTTCAGCGACTGCAGTTTTATTCTGTATGTACAATGTTAATAAACACCCTATTTTACACTGCCTGACATAATTCTAGATTCTGTCCCCCCCCCTCCTCCCCCTCCCCCCCCCCCCCCTTCCCCCCCCTCTCCCCCCCCCCACCTCCCCCCTTCCTCCTC
>JAACJT020000007.1:20771120-20790504 GCA_009936485.2 Gymnarchus niloticus
AAATACACAAAACAACATTCCGAACGGGAGAGCACCGAGCCGCTGCAACTGTGTGCGCCGCCATCTTGAACCGGAAGCAACCCGGAGCAGAGAACAGCTTGGTGCTCCCAGGTCGTGGTCCCAGATCTGCACGTACTGGCCTGTTGACTTGGACAAAACTCCTTTTGTTTTTGAAGGTCGATGATACTGATCCTGCAAAATAATTCAGAATTTAATCATGAGTGGAGATGTGATTCTTCTTGATCTTTAAATGTGTCTTTGAATGAACACAGCAAGTTGATGTACGAACTGAGCGACCGATCTTCTCTCCAGGCCCTTTCTCCTGCTCCCCCCGTTGATGGAATGGATGAGAGTTGCTATCGTTCACGCGGAGCACCGGCGCAGTCGCCTGGTAGACAGCGACGATGTCCGACAGGCGGCCCGGCTGCTTCTCCCGGGCCTGGACTGTGAGCCAAGACAGCTGAAGTAAGGAAGCGCTTCTTGAGAGCCGCAAACCTTTCTATGGCTTTTGGCTATAATTCGAACCCTTGCTCCCTCGTAGGCCAGACTGCTGCTTCGGCTCCCTCAGGCGTCTAGATGCTAAAGCTGCTGCAGAGAGGTTCCAGCTGGATCTTGGCTTCCGCATGCTTGGCTGCGGCCGGACGGACCTCATTGGCCAGGCCATCATGCTGCTGGGGTGCGAGGGGGTGGATGCCATGGATGATCAGGTACGAGGTCCATTTGCTGTAGGTGTGCCTTTCAGACCCCAACAGTGAATAATCCTGACCTTATCCAGAGACTGGCAGTGATCCCTTTCTTGTTGGCCTACAGGGCATGACTCCGTTGATGTATGCCTGTTTGATGGGGGATGAGGCCTTGGTACAGATGCTAATCGATGCAGGAGCAAATGTGAACTTGACGGTAAATGATCATCCTTTATACTTCCTGCAATGGGTATTCCTTGGCAGGCCTAAGCGTCAGTTTTGTAAATGGAGGCTATCTTCAGGAAACTGTGAGGAATGACCTCCATCACGATAAAGAATGGCGGACTACATACTGAAACATGAATCGTTTTTCTGTGCAGCTGATTTGTCAGGTACGTCATGTGACTGCTTCGCGACCATTTCTTTACTTTGGACCTCGTTTTTCCTCCTTCAGGTTCCCGGTTGCTCTCCAAAACACCCGTCGGTTCACCCCGACTGCCGTCACTGGACAGCGCTGACCTTTGCCGTACTGCATGGCCACCTCTCCGTGGTGCAGGTGAGATGTCTTGACTACAGGGCAGTCGTGTGTTCTCTTCCTGGTAATGTGTTGTGGAGGAGCTCTGGGCTGGGGTTAATCGATAGTGAATTAATCAGTGTTTTCACCCAGTCCCCTGTTGGGGTTATGCCAGGCAGTGATTAACAGTGCACAGTAGTCCTAGCATCGAGGTCTTGGCTCTCTCATCGCTTATCTTGGGGCAGATAATCACTTGTCCTTGTGTCCTTCATGAAGCCGATGTCAGCATTGCGGTGCAGGGCCTGCTGAACCGCATTAATTCATGGAGCTGACTCTACTTACTGTGTCCAGCTCCTGTTGGACGCCGGGGCTCACGTGGAAGGCGTGCGCATCAGAAACGGGCAGGAGAGCCGCTCCGAGACTCCTCTGCAGCTCGCCTCCGCAGCGGGTGGGTGTGTCGTATTGTCCCCTTGTGACGTCCATCCAGGCGTTGCTCAGGGTAGCTTGGCTTAGCCAGCTAACTTCTTTTAGAAGGAACGGGAAGTGATTATAGCCAAGCGACACTCCTGGGAGGTTTGGCTGCATCTGACAGAAATTTGAATGCCAGTCACCCCAAGCTGGCTGTGAAGAGGGTTGCATCAGGGCCCACGTGTGAGTGTGGGGACAATTCTCAGCAAAAGTCAACCTCACCAGCAGAAACCACTCTTGCTTACCCCAAGTGTACACCTGCCTCCAGGGAACTACGAGATGGTGAGCTTGCTGCTGTCCCGTGGAGCTGACCCTCTGTTTCGGGGCCACGGCGCTCAGACCCTGCTGTCACCCTTTCATGAGAACATTAACTGTTTCAGTATCACAGCTGCTCATGGACACAGGTATGTGCCCTGTCTGTGAGCTGCCTGACCATCAGCCTTCTACGCCCGGCATGGTGTCTTGATTGCGCTGTTAATGTCACTAACTTTGCATCAGTCACAAATACCTATATGTACCCTTTATTGGCTATTTTGCTCACCCAATTCTGAGTAAGGGTCTCACCTCAGGTATTACAATAGGACCCCAGGACCTAAAACCTGTTATGGGCACACAGATTTCACAATCTGCCCTTCTTCTCATTTTTATTTGCATGCCCCGTTTGGAGGTGCCCAACCTGTCTGACTTCACCCAGCCTTTCAGACGTAGACGCGTGTGCTGGCCTATAGTATACCGCAGTTCGTGCCTGACTGCCTGACCTTTCAGGAACGTGCTGAGGAAGCTGCTAACTCAGCCCCAGAAGTTGGAGGAGGACATCCTGTCCCTGGAGGAGATCTTGGCCGAAGGAGTGGAGGGGGAGACGGATCGGGGTGCTGGCAGAACGGGGGACCAGCAGAAGGGGTCTGCTGCTGCCGCCATCGGCGAGGCAGACGTTCCACGGCTCTGCAAAGCCCGCATGAAGGGCCTGCAGGAGGCCGCCTACTACAGCGCTGAACACGGATACCTAGACATCACCATGGAGCTGCGTTCGCTTGGTATGCACCTGGAAATTTGATGTTCACTGCTTTCAGGGGGCAGAAAACAGGAACCGGTTTTATTTAGTTTTCTCTGTAACGACAAAGTCTGCGGTAATTAAACAGCTAAAAAAAAATGGGGAAAGTTACTGGTCTGCTTTAATAAGCAGTGGAAAAGTAGTATTTTTGTAAGGTCTAAATCTGACCTGGGCTGGTAAAGTCCATTTCCTGTGTGAACGCTGTTGGCTGCTGGTGTTTCTGAGCCACATTCCTCACCAGGATTTCTCCAAGGCCTCACATACCATGCTGGTGAGAGAGCATGTCTGCTTAGTGAGCTCATGCTCAGGTGTGTGTCTGCCGCTACACTGCCGTGGCTTTAGGGTGGCTAGGAGGTGCCTTGTGGAAGTGAAGCCTCCAACTCTTTGTTTAATGGACATGTTACTGGTGTCTTAAGTAAGGGCTGCTGCGTCACCCTCTAATTATTTACCCTTCTACCAAGCTTGTGGTCTCAGGCTCCGAAAGATCAACATCTGGGGCTTATTCTTTAACTCGACAGGTGTCCCCTGGAAGCCCCACGTGTGGCTGGAGTCCCTGCGCAGCGCCCAGCAGCATTCCAGGACCGACGTCATGGTCGCCCTCCTGAAGGACTTCAGGACCCTGAGGGAGGAAGATTACTCCGAAGAGCTGGTCACCGTCGGGGTCCCCCTCATGTTCACCATCCTCCGAAACAGCAAGGTCCGAAGAAGGCGATGCAATAGGGATCAGTAACGACCAGCAGTTATCAGGAGCCTCAGGTCTTCGCTCTAGTGTGTCCTGTCGTGATGTATGTAGATGAACATCTGGTTTCTTTCTGCAGAATGATGTGCTCAACCAACAGCTGGGTTCCATCTTCAGTCATTGCTACGGTTCTGCTCCCCTGCCCTCTATACCAGCGCTGAAGGTCATTCTTTCATCACAGCTAGGTATTCATTTGCTTAACATACTTCGGTCGTATAGGAGATGCTTTTTTTTGAAAACTCATTCATGGCGTTCCACTTACGACTGCACAGGGAATATTTGTAGAATGAGTTTATTATGTAGCCGTGTGTTCTGCTGAAACTAATTTGTGCCATTCATCTTAGGCAGAGCTTGCAGTAGCGATGGGACAAATGAGGCTTCAAAAGCCATAGGGGGTGGGAATGTCCCAAACTACCAATCAATGCTGGCGATAGCATGTGTTTTGAAGCCTCATTCAGCACTAGCATCGGTTGGTTAGTTCAGGATTTTCCTACCCACCGTTTCTTCCGAAGCCTTGTTTGCTGCATCACTAGCTTCCAGAGGCTGTTCATTACATGTAACTGCATCTGTTAGTATTTCGGTGTGCTGCATTTCTGTCCACAGACCTTCAGTTCCTGAACAACAAGGAGATGTCAGATGTGACTTTCCTAGTAGGAGAGAAGCCATTTTATGCCCATGGAGTCCTGTTACTTACTGCCTCTGAACGGTGGGCGGAGCACTGGAGATCTGTCTATTTTTTTATTTGTCCGCACGTTGAAACGCATCCCCATTAACTGACTCATTGTGTGTCCATACCAGGTTCCGGTCCCTGCTGGAATCTTCAAAGTTAGATGGTTCCTCTGGTTGCAGGCACATTCAGATCAGTGACGTGAAATATGACATCTTCCGGGTACGTACTGAATCGTTACTGGGATAACGAGTTTGTTAGTCCATCCTGTGAGGGTTCTTCATGAAGGACGGCTCTGTGATCTTCCTGCAGATGATGATGAGATACCTGTACAGCGGAGGCAGGGAGTCAGTCGGCAGATCAAACGTGTCTGATGTGCTGGAGGCAAGAAAACGTCATATACTGTGAAACGAGAAACATTTATTAACCTGTATTTATAAATGTGTATTTAGCAGTATAGCAGACAGCTGACGTTATAATGATTTTGTACTTATACAGGGGAATAACTTTGATTAAATTGATACTTGACTGAACACTGTGAGATACAGGGGAAGACTTGCTCATATGCTTGCTGATTGGGATGGACCAAATGTCTTCAGTCATTAACTTCAGTAACACACACAGTATTGCAGTGCTCTGCCATTCAGGTATCATTGAGAGACTTCTGGTATGTAGCAGGTATTTAACAGGTGTTTCTCTGCTCCTCCCACATCCAGCTACTATCTGTGGCCAACTCATTCCAGTTAAAGGCACTACAGAGACATTGTGAAATCATCTGTGCCCAGAAGATCAACCTGGAAGATGCAGTCAGTATCTACAAGACGGCTAAGGTAAGAAAAGGTAGCTCTTTGGGGGGGGGGGGAAGGGGGGGAACATGATGTCCGAGGTCAAATCAGCACGGAAAGATCTTTAGGAAGAAAGTAAAGTAGCTTTTCTGATTTTGCCCCCCCCCAATGACCTGGTTCTGGATAAACAGTGGTTCCCCCATTTTTATTGCTACATGTGATGTCCATCATTAAACTGAGTATAGTGGCAGTTCGCATACTTCAAGTCACAAGTTGAGCGCGTTTGTGTTTCCTGTCTAGGCTCTCGGAGCTAAAGAGCTGAGTTCATTCTGTGAGGGTTACTTCCTGCAGCACATGGAGGCACTGCTGAGGAAGGAGGCCTTCTGCAGGCTTCTCCTGGGGTCAGGTGCTTGGGGGGGCAATGTGTGGGATTCCCCGCTGGACAAACTGGAGGCTACACTGGTGGACAGAATGCGGTTACTGTACATCAGACCCAAGGCGTGAGCCCAACTGGCCCATGTGAAAAAGATGGACGGGGAGAGCTTTGTTTTCCATTCAGACCTGATAACTTGTTAACACTCTTGGAGCGAAGTAACCTACTGCAGTGCAGTTCTTTACAGGGGTTTTAGAAATGCAGCAGGTGGGACGGTGCAAATCTGAAACTCTGCTGCCCTCTAGTGGTAAATTTTGGTCAAGGACGCGTTTGTTTGCATACTCATTTTAAATGTAAAATACAGTAAAGTGCTGCGTATTTCCCTTACTGGGATTTTTTATTACAAACAATTTTAATATTTATACAGCCAAAGGTCTTATGTTTCTGTGTTTGTATTTGTGTAAATAATCCAAAGATGTCCAGCCGAAATACTTTGTCACAATACTAACTGCTTGTTTTTACATATTTTTAAAAATGTATGTAAATGTATAGCTGCCTTTGTTTAATTTGACTATTTTATTGGGGGGTTGAGGTCCTCATATGCAAGTAATATTGACATTTCTGCAACCCTCAATGCAGAACAAATATGGTTGAAACTTTCCCAAATTGTGAACTGAGTCGCAATTTTACAAATTTCTGGCTTACCTAATGTCTCTAAAAGCTTTTAATTTAAAAATTTAATTGTAGTTTATATATATAAAAAAAATGCTGCAGTGTATTAAGGGTTCTCTTTTGTAAATGCAGTAATTTTACTGTGCCAATGTTAGATTGTAAATTGACTACTGCAGCGAGTGCATTTATCTAATATCTGTATATAATGTTTTTTTTTTTCCTGTTACAAGCCTTATGTATAATTCTTACATTTAAGTGTTTTTATCCAAACAGTGGTAAATGTATCCAAATCAATAATCTTGCTCTGCCTTACACTATCAAAAGCAGATTCTGATTTGGGTATCTAGTGTGGTTACTCGTATCTGTTAACATCCCATATTAACACATCCTATTCTGTGATCAGTTTTGGTTAAAATTAGGATCTCAGGAAATATTTGTAATTTCTCAATTTCTCTTTGCTAGAAGATTTGGTTCATTTCAGGATAAAGTAGAATAAATCTTTTATATATATGCTGCATTGAATTGCATCTTCAGATATTGTGTACCTGAGTTCCCCCCCATTTTTTTAAACGGCGCTTCTATTAGGAAGCAGTGCAATTTTATTTATTTTAAGACTGCACCTAAATGAACAAGTTCTGGTGTGGTTGTTTAACTGTAGGACTTTATGACTAACAATTATGGATTGTTTTTAATTGCAAGCATATTCCAAAAACCTATCTTTGTTGCTTTCTGGATTAAAAAACGCTTTAGAAATAGAAATTTTTTTTTCCACTCACTTAAATTCAGTGTCGTGGGGGAAGTTTTGAATAAAATGTAAACAGCAGGGGGCCTTACCTTTTCCCTTCATTTTGAAGTTGGTCCTTCCCTGTTCATCAGCCAGTTCTAATGACATACAGTATCGTTTTGTAGCAGTGACTCTGACCCGTGTCACACTGTTGATCAGATACTGACATGAAGGGCTGTTAGCATTTCTGAACAAACTATACAACAGAATTTAGTGCACCATATGTACACTGAAATGGCTAACATTAAAAAAAAAAAAAAAAAAAAAAAAATGGGAGAGGTCTGTAAGAATCATACTGAATGGGCCCAGAAGGCAATATGTTCACACTGCAGTATACTTCATAACTGCTTGAATTTATTTGATTTGCACCAAAGTTTCTCACAGTTACGGTACCGGGGATTAATTTGCAGTCCATACCCTGCTCAATGTCAACCAATTTGTACTTACTCAGTGATTTTCCAAGTACAAAATAAGATATCAATAGGTATTGCTTTATTTCTTGTAGATTAAAATCCCTTTCCTGCGTCGGTCACCTGGGGTTGGCTTGAGCGATAATCACCAACCCTTTAAGAGGTACAGTGTAGAGGAAGCATTGTAAAATATGCACAGAATAAAGAGGAAGGGAAGATACAAAGAAAATATGTGAAGGACAGTTAAAAGAAAATCAGGACGTTAAAACCGGTTAAGGCAAAGAGAAAATTCTATGGAACAATTACATCAGTGTCATGCAAAGAAAACCAATGCTTGACGTGCACAGAGTAATACAAGATTAAAGCTATGAGCAGGAATCCCCTGTTTCAATGTGCCCATTGACCAAAATGAACTATTTACAAGAAAAATCGAGAGCATTTTTCTTCATCTGTTGTACACACACAATGATATGAAACTGACAAATATCAATAGAAGATCTCCTCGCAAAGAGGCTAGTCTACCATCTTAATTACGGGTAAATTATTTTTTTGAACACACACTACACAACCTCTTTTTATGAAACCCGGGAAATAAAGCAAAAACGTTGATGTCACTGTCGTTCTGTGTAGGTTAAGTGAAAGGACTGCTGTCCTAATATAGCAATAAATAATGTCAACATTTTATACAAGGCTTAATAAATTAATAGACGAAAAACAATAGGGAAAACACCATAAGGACAGGAAGAAAAAAAAGTTTGGTGGCAAATTGCCCAGTCACAGCAACAGAGCAGAATAAAAGTTCAGAAAGGAAATTTGAATTACTTCACAAATATTTAAATGAGATGCTGAATGGAAAAAATGAGGCAACACAATTTTTCATTCCTGGCCTTACACATAAACAGTGATACAACTAGACATTTTTACATAAGAAACATCTTCAATCTGTACAACAGAATAGATCCTTTATTTGTGTATCCCCTAACATTCCTCTCCTAGCACCATACATTGAAATCCTTAAACTTCTCAAATAACAATTTCAGTTCACTTGCAGCAATCATTGTTGAGTTCAATATGGTTTCAAACCCAGTCAATTTAAAAAAAAAAACAAAAAAACGACGTGACTTAGGGAATGTCCACGTTGGCTGTCCACAACTGTCCACAACTCCTCCAGTTTTCATCTTGTGTGATATACTTTTGCTTTCCAGCGGTTCTTTCCTCGTTATTGTTCAGTATCCGAGTCTTTTGTGTGTAAGCGTTTGCTTGCGCAGCGGAGACTTTGTGCAAATGCAGTGGGAAATGTATCAGAGGCTCTGCTGTGGTACCTCAGTTTAAGATTATCATTCATATGGGGTAAGGGGGCAGCAGGGAGTGGGTGGATGGAAATGGAGTCCTCGAGGAACACTGTCAGGGGGCATATGGCGCTTGGGGTTATGCATCACAACGATAAGCTGGCCATTTCCTTGGGAACGTGCCCACTTGCTGACAATGGCACCTCCGCCAGCCAACATCCGTCTTACGCCGTGCGTGGCGAGGAGCGGGAGCTGAGCTCTAACAAGTTTTCTGGATAATTCCTGGCAGAAACAAATTCAGTTGTCACAATCATTAGCAGAAGGAAAGACAAACTTAGAGCTAAAGAAAACCGCTTGCCTTGAGTAAAAAGGAGCGGGGGAGGGAGACGTTAGGGAAGGTATAGGCTGAGGACTTAGAGCATCTACATGTTCTACTCAAAATATTTCATTCATTTATATTTTTATGTACAGCAATTCAATTGTACAAAAGTTTTCCTATAGAGAAAATTCAAAGAAGGTTTATATTTACAGTTTATTGGAGTCAGACTATCTCTACACACTTGCTACTCGGTTCCTAATGGACTGATTATTTTAATCTAGTATCTGCTACTTTTTTTCTTTTCCTTTTAAGGCTCTGGTGTCCCAATAGATGTCACCATCTTTGCTTTCTCTTTGACTGCTGTGCACTTTGAGTCTCCTCTAGAGCCATACTCATTAGTCTCGGGGTCATGTCTCTTGTTGTTTGAGGAATGCTTGCTGGGCGTGCCAGGTGGGCGGGACACCTGGCCGTTCTTCTCGTCTGAAAAAAGTTGTTTAATTACGTCAAAGAAGTTACTCAACGGGCTGCCTAGGTACAGAAACGGGAAGAAAAGAAAAAAAGAGAGAACAAACAAATGAATAATGGGAATCACAAAAAAGAGTACGGTAATGAGAGGATGAGAGGGAAGAACAGCAAGGACAAAAGGGAGACTCTGAGCCACATTTCAAGGGTTAAAAGGTGACTCCCAGTCATATTACAAGGATTGAAGAGAGAGTCTGTGCTACATTCCAAGGGTTAAAGTGAGACTCCTAGCCACCTTCCAAGGTTTAAAGGGAGACTCTGAGTCATATTCAAAGGTTAAAGAGAGACTCTGAGCCACATTCCAAAGGTTAAATGGAGACTCAAAGCTACATTCCAAGGTTTAAAGGGAGACTCTGAGCCACATTCCAAGGGTTAAAGGGAGACTCTGAGCTACCTTTCAAGGGTTAAAGGGAGATTCTGAGCCACATTTCAAGAACAATCAAAGCAGTATCTTCTCCAAGTGAAGAGAACTTCAAATTACCATATTTATCAATTTCAGACTTTTCCAACTGATTGATTAATCAGCTAATTGACTTAAAAGATGAATGGTTAATCACTATACAAAAAATCAACTGATTATGTTAAATTCATTTATGTCAAAATTAATACAAATCAAACATGACAACCAGAAATGTAATAAAGAATATTTAAAGAACTTTTGAAGGGGCAATGACCTGTGTGGCATCAGGGTCTCAGTTTTATCTGGCAGTGCAGGATGGGCATGCATAAAGCAGAGGAGTGGGGGAAATCTCAAGGTCCTAACGAAGCCCTTTCCCAACAATGTCAGCATTGCCATCCACAGCTGAAGAAATCCTTCACAAGACACTTGGAGGACAATGGTGGATGTAGGGTCGCTGAACACCACCACAAGATTTAACTGCCATCCAAAACAAATGTCAAATTCGTCACTACCCCACCATACCTGCACTTAATTCCACTTGAAACCATACATCTTTAACTTAAAACGAGGCTCACACTGGAGAGCCAGTTCAAATGAAACTGGCCATGTGCAACTGGGCAGGCATAGCTGTCAAACTTATTCTGCCTATAAACTGACAAATTACAATTATTTAGTAGAATATTTGTTTGTATCATTTAAAATTAAATTCATGAAAACATTCTTACCAGTAGATTTAAACTTTAAGCACACAAGCATTTTGTGAGTAAACCTGGAAAATTAAGCCAAACTGTGAAAAGGCAAACACCCACTACCACTAGGGGGAGACTATTAAACTTAACAAAGGCCTGACCGAAGAGAATTCAGTACACAGAGAGAACGAGATTTTTGCCTTACTTCTAAATTTAGTCATTTAGAAAAGGTTACACTGAATTAACTGTAGACCTTTGAAACTAACCCCAATACAGATAGATTTAAGGGGCTGAGCTTTACCAATTAACCAATATATGACATATAAACATAAATATAGGTGACTTACGCTAGTATAGTAGACGGAGTTCTATTCTCAGTGGGCTTGGCCTGAATGCAAACCCAGGTATATCAGAGGAGACATTATGTGCTGTGCCTATTTCTCGATCCTTTCTGAGTATGACATTACAATACTAATCTGACAGGCCAAAAACCTTATCTGACATACTGAGTGTATTATTCAGCTACTATTTGTATGAACACAGTATTACAAACTTATGAGGCGAAAGACAATATAAGCTAGTCAGTGTAGAGGGTTTACTTAATTAATCCCCTTTGCATTTTTAAAAGGAACCGTCGAAACGGCATACTTGAGAAACGTGAACGTCATGAAGTAATCATGTACAGCTTTCATACACGGATGCTCCGAAAAAACGAGGACTGTGACCTCAGCATAAGCACCAATATCCCCAGGCTGTACTGTACATGCTTTAAAACCTCTCTACGTATATTTACCAAGGCACCGGACCTGTATATAAAAACAGAAACATTAAAATGGGTGACTTCTGAGTATTGTCTGAACCACTGTATAGTATCTAAACTCCTTTCAACATTTATGCGTTAAATCATTAGTGTACATTTATGCACCTTCTGTTCATGTAAACTAATCAAAATAACCTGCTAAATACATAGAAATGGCTCTAAAGATTTTTATATTTTATTAAAGACTGGTAGCTGCATTGGTATGAAAATCAGCACAAACAAAGCACAATTTCAAATGTACTGGAAACCTTTTGTTGTGGGGGTCATGGGCACTGTGAGCCCATCCCAGGCGAAAAGCTTTTGTAAAAATACTAAATAATAGGCATTATTCTTTAATGATATGCTATGATATTGATGTACTAGAGCCAGTCAGGTACTGTCAAAATTGAAGATCTCTTCAGCTTACTGCTGCTACCAGTCAGTGGCGCCTGGGTGACAGAAAGCCAATTTGGAGGAGATGACACTGAAAGAGTGGGCAATACTCTAACCGACATACAGGTGGCTAACATCAGCTAAATGTTCGATTTGTTTACCACCTTCTCTACTTTCTGACAGGTCTTTTAAGTTAATGGCCAGATTTCCTAATATTAGATACGTCATCTAACATTTCATTACCTTTAGCTCCGATACAGTAATGAGAAAAATCCAAAGTTATGGGAATGGTAAAAAAAGTGTCTCCCATTCTTAAGCAGATCTAATAATGACATACAACTATAAATTTGTTCATTCATTTGTTCGTCCATCCATCCATCCATCCATCCAGATTATAAAACCCTTTTCTGAAAACTTTCGATTTGGCTGTAGAAAACTGCCAATACAGAACACATCTGAATAATGAAATATAATTCTGTGTAATACTTTCTGCATTTATTAATCTTCTAAACAACAAAAAAAATCAGTATCATGACTAACTATCAGCTGAACAAAGAAACTGTACAGCTATATTGAGATAAATGGAGGTTAATAATTATTCCATGTGCGGGGGAAGCAAACCAAAATCATCTCCAGGGAAACGGACCACAGCAGACACCAGAGGAAATCTCAAGCCTCCAGTGGCTACAGAGCAGGAAGAAGTGCAGGGTTAGCGGAATTTCACAGCACATCTAATGGTGATGGACTGTGGATTGCGGTGAGGGAGAAAGGCAAAAACTCACAACACCTCAGAAAGCATCTCAATAGCTGTCTGCTAGGTTCTGTTTGAATGCAAATTAAGGGGCAGAAAACTAATTTCATTGGCAGCACGTTAGGCCAGTGTGTTGATTTATAATTAAATGCTTGCAGCATTAAACAACTCAGTAAACAAAAGAATGAAGTGATTATGAGTCATTAGTAAACAAAGGTAATAAGGAAACAAATACTCATTCCTCTAGGAATAACGGAGGGAAATCATTTTGATAATCACATACAAATGGATTTCTTGTGTCTAATAGCAAAATTTAATATCTTTGTAAAACAGCCAGTAAGGTTATCTACTTTACAGCCAAACTCTGGACCCTTCAGAAATTACACACTTTAATTTTGTCCTGTTTGCAGTTCTGGAATGCAGATCTTTCTCATCATAGATCCAAAGGGGCCTTGTGGAGGAGTGCTTTCTGGAAGCAATGTGTGTGAACAAAACAGACATGCTCATCTTTTATCAGGATCTCGACATTTACCGCTGAGAGTGCGCACCATCGTTCGGGGGAATTTGCTCTACAAAATAATCCATTTTAAAAGGTTTTCGGTTCTGAAGCGATTTTTCCACGGCTTGCGTGTTCATCTCTTTCATCAGTGTGCGGGCTTCAAACGGATCGACAACTGATGCATTCACTTTTGCGCAGGGGACGAGGCAGATTAAATCGGCAATTTAACAAATAGGAATTAATAAATGAGTAGGCAAACCTGCCCTGACGAGGCTCACATTTCATGTAGGCAGAGGGGAATCACTTTCGCCACCTCATTGCCGATGCTCACAAGTAGGCGCTGTCCTGTCTAGCTGACCAACGTGCTATAATCACTGACAACAGCCTGTCACGAGATCTAACAGAGTGCTGGAATCGCTTAGAGCGAAAGCAGAAAGACCACAGCGGTGGAGTGATTAGGCCCCAATCCGGCCTGCAGCAGGTGAATGTGCCTGTACCTTTAATGATGTCACATGCCTAATGCTAACCACTCTCTTCCACATTCTGCTTCATGCAAAACAGATGTATTATTGGTGCATCAGGAAAATACTCTGCCATATAAATCTTTTGCCCATTACAAAGTGCAATAATAATATTACTACTAACAACAATAATATGTTTAGGAGCAGTTGCAGACTTTGACGGGCTTTTAAGATTGGGGGAAGGTGCTGAAAGGAGGCTGGGACGGTTTGCCATCTGACAGGTCCAAACAGGGCTCGCCGTCTAACATTTAGCCAAGACATTGACTTGGGTGAATGTCAGACCACCAAACTTGGTTATTTTTGGGCTGTTTGGGAAGATCACAAGTTCTCATTTAAGAGGTAAGGGAGTGCTGAATTCCTTTGGCTGTTCCTTTAAGCTCCTGTTATCTTTACAGAGAATTGGGAGGTTTGAATGGTGGCTCTAAAATATTCTTGGGCTCCGTGACTCAAGACCGGAAAGAAAACTTCCTCTTTTCAAGTCACACTACTGGCAAGATGACAGTATTATGGAGCTTAAGTCTTCCTTGTCAAATATTGAGCAACACACACAAACATCCATTGCCATGTGCTATGCACCACGTGGGATTCACCAAAGAAAATCTAACTGTAGCACACAGCACTCTAATGTTCTTCACAGTATATTACTGTGAACAGAACACTACTCCTTTACTACCATCTGATACAAGAACTAAAAATCCTATCAGCTTTTGGTAACTTGGCCACTTCCACTGTCACTGGATTGCTCTGAATGCCAAGTATGTGCCTCAGTACGCAGACGTTGGGGTTTGAAGGACAGAGTGAGTCGCCTGGTTGTACTGCTGTAGGCACTTCTCAAGTCTGCACATCAGACTCAGGTGGACTGACAGGCAAATCTGACGGTTCAGATCTATGGCAGTGCTGGGATAAACATCGGTGTGGACTTTCCTTGGGAGATGCTACAATGGGAATGACTCACACATTCCCATGAATTCACTCTCCCAATCCACGTCATATGCACAAAAGAACTGGATCAAAGTGAGGCTGTGAATTAATGATGTCATAATGGGGGGGACTTCCATATCCCTGGCAGGGTCGTCAGGAGTCAAGCAGGTTGGCGTGGAGATGATGAATGGCACACGGATGAGAGAAGTGTCAGTGAACTTCACAGAGCTTTGCAGTACGAGATGGCATCGGTGACAGTTGGGTGTGAGGGCCACCTGGCACCTACTATTTCCTGATATCAGTTTCCATCCACCTTTTGCCAAACGTGCAGTTTAAATGTGCTGCTAGTCATGCAAACTGAGGAGATGGCGACAGCTAAGTAGCTATGTCTAAAGAACGCAGCGTTACGGTACCACCCAAAAATACTTATGCACTGGCAACTCAAAATGTGAGCTTGGCGTTTTGACCCACGGAGACCCCAGACTTCAGGCCTGCAGGGTCCTGTGTTCCCAGCCATGTTACAAGTTGCACTGAGGTTAATAGTCTTTTTGGCACTTCTTTGAACGGTAACAGCAAATTTAACTGCCCAGCAGAGAGAGATGGTTTTTATCAGGAAATCTGACAGAAACACAAGCACATACATACTGTATTTAACCCAATAATGGCATGGCTGAAAACAAACACTGTTTCCTTTCTTTTCTTTTCTTCCTTGTCAGTCCTGCATCTTTCTGGTAGCCCATTCTCTCTTCGCCTATCTACGGTTATAAGGAGTCAGTGACATTCAATGGGACACAAATTTAAGAAAGCCAATGACAGAGCTTTAGGATGAAATAATCCTGAATGTATTAGTTACTCCTCTTAGTAACTACAGCTGAATAGCTGTGATTAAAGTGTTTCTTATTCACAATACTATGTTACTAATGATCCTTCCACCAGCATTATCATTACCATTTTTTCATTTGCTATAAAAAATGCCATAATTAGCTCGTCAGTATGAATGCATGCCTGGTTGTACATGTATGAAAGCCTTAGGTTACTGTCTGCATTTTTTTAAATGTTGGGATATTTATTGTAGTTTTTACTCATGATATTCCATCGCTTAAACATACTCAAACAAACACACACATGCAGACACAGACACACACACACAAGCCCCTGTATTGTATTGTAAAAGGTTGTGTGAGCTCAATGCTGGTGCAAATATGCTGCAGGCAGGAGATGCTCCTGTGTGTGCAGGACAGCGCAGGAGAGGGGAAACATCACAGCTGTGGGCCATCCCTTCACTGTGAGCTGGGGGTGAGTGCCATAACGTGCTGCGGGGGCATGCATGCGGAGAAGGTGGAGAGGCGTGACGGAGGGGCGTGGGGGAGCTGAGGACAGAGGTGGCACTTTTAAACTTACCAGACTGCTGCTGAAGGCTGGGCTGCTCGTGTGTGCTTAACAACTGTGCCTGAATTGTCTCAACCACCCGTTTGAAACGCCGGCTGGGCCCTGCAGGCGCACACCAGGTGGGGGAAGCATTTAATGGGTGCGCAATTGAGCATCAGGGCAGAGAAGAAGCAGGTGGCATGATGGGTAAGGACATGGCGTCACAGCCCAACGATTGTAAGCTTTGGTCTCATGAGTAGCCGCTAAAAAAAATTCAGTTATGCGTTAAACTGGAGGCAAATAATCATCCCATAAACATTTAATATTTATTACTGTACTTGTCATGCATGAACTGAAATGATTTATTATTATTTATAGGTATGATGAAAAAATTTTGGGCACGATGACCATCATAGCACATTCTGTAATAGGGAACTGAGTGTTAGGCTAAAGTGGAGAAAACAAACAAATAAATAGATAAATTAAGTTAGAGGCGACAGAAACTGGTAATATGTGCCAGAGTGTTGCTTAAAGAGATTTAAAGTGACAGCAGGTTATTGATTACTCAAGTGTGTTCCGTTACCCAGAGTCTAGGTCAGTGCTATACCCTGTGGATGAGGTAGCTCATAGTGGGCAGTACACAGTAGAATGGAATTTTGGGCTGAAGGTGGAGGTCCCGTCTCAACATTATTCTCTGTGGCCAAAGTGTTACTATAGGCAGTGATGTCATAACTAGGTTTGCTCAGTGTCCATGGTTACCTGAAAGCAGCGTGAACGTGACTGAGTAGATGCCATTCTCCTTCTGTGCTGCACTGCTCTCGGTGTAGGTGATGTCTACCTGGAACTTGACAGGCTTCTGGAAGACCGCCGGTCCGGTCGTGGACTTGTACTCGGCCCGGAAACTCGTCTGTGAGATCACACTGTGGCTGAGGCTGGGAATCTGAGGAAACACCAGCGAAAAAGAGAACACGAGTCCTGCATCGTAAGAGTGGTGACAGACTCAGGAGAAAATATAGAAATAGATTATATTTTTACAGTGACGGAAGCATGTTAAAAGTGCGGGTCGGTGTCATATTTCACATGAACAAACCACAGAGGGTAACGGATTAATTTGTTAGCCATACTGTCAAATGTCAGAGACGCTTCTAAACCTGACACACGCATATTAAGCCCATACACCAGCAGCTGGGAAGACCAGCATCAATTAAAGCAACGATAGCGCCACAGAGGTTCAGCAAAGCTGATGGCAGCAAATTCATCTGACATGTTGTAGTTTGGGCTTCTCCCAGTTCCACCAAAAATAGGAGCGCACAGCTGAGAACATCTTTACGATGTGTAACAGTGTCAAACCTGCAAATACCTCATGGGTCAGATGCAAAAAGGAAGCACAGCAAACCATGAAAATCCAGGTTACTAAAACTTATCATTAGATTTTTGACATCTGTGCAGTCTAACCAAATAGCACGTTAGCACTGAAGATGGTGACTACACTAGGACTAAAGACAGGCATATTTAATCAAGAGCAGAGAGCATCGAGATCTCTGCCACAGGTACTGGACAGCTCGGGAGTGATGGTGGTGTAAACGTGGACATTGACCCTTACTGAAAGAAAGGCGTGCACGATGTCAGCTTTGATGGAACTCAGGGGCTTGTCCTTGATGACCACAAAGATCTGCTCCTCCTTTTCCAAGTTGATGAAGTTCCCAAACCATGATCTTTTGGCAAGTCTGCAGAGAATACAAAATCAAGAGCCACATAAAGGCACAGCATTAATAACAGCCAGTGCAAAGTATAAAGCCCACCCCATCTGCCCCGGTCTCTGCTCCCCTTTTTAAAGTAACAGGTACTTACATATTCCGACAACCTATGACCAAAACTGGACCGAAGAGAAAATGAAAAGGTTCTAATGTAGAAGAGGCTAATTTGCTATAAAAGTGGAAATGCTTCAGATTTATAAGTTTGTGCATTAACATGCACTGTGACTAGATTATGGTGTCTGCTACGCTCTAGAAGTCACTCTGGATATGAAACGTTGTTCCTGTGTGGCTGAAAGCATTTGTCTGCCTGGATAAAATTCCAAAGTGCATAATAAATGTTCAGCTGAGCTGCAATTTTATGATTTAGAATGAGATTTATATGTTGGGGAAAGTGAAGAGAAAAGCCCTAGCAAGCCATGCAGATGGATTTCTGTCCCAGCACTACTGGAGAAAGATGGAATACAACAAGAGACCATGAAAGGTTGGAAACAAAAGAAGATGATTTTTCTCAGTAACTGCCAGAAGGAACTAAGATGTTGGCTGGGGAAGACCGAGCTGTTGGCATTTGTCTTCAGCGGAGTTAACGAGCGGCTTCTGTAGCGGCCTCCCTCGCGGCTTCGATCGAGCCACTCGTAGAGAACGATGAAAAATGAAAGCACACTTGAGGCAGAGGAGGCGTGCGACAGGACCCTGGCTGCCCCAGATCGGAGAAGGAACCTGGCCTGGGGTGACCGTTTCTTAGATTTGATCTTTGGCATTCAGGCCGGTACAGAAACAGACGAACAAGTGAAACAGACCCTGGCATCCACTGGTACAGACATATGAAGCTTGAGCGTGTTGTCTGAATGCCTGAATAAATGCAGCTTGAGATAGTGACATGTGCAAGGATGATCCTGACCACCCCAACAACTAAACTGGTGTCTTGAAGGTTCACCCAACACATCAACATTTCATGCTTTACATGACACACAGGCAAAGTGTCCCAAAAACACATTACATAGACTACTCTGTGACCTCTCACTGAGACAGAAAGAAACTTTCTGGTTGCAATAAAGCCTAGGAACCTAAGCACCAAAATTTCAACATACAGTCTACTCAAAATTTAGCAATCAAGAATGTGCTGCAATAAGGGCCCGGCTAATGGAAGAGAATGTCAACACTGGGGGTATTAGCCGGTTTGCATTACTATGAACTCAAAATAATCGCAAAACCATATTTAACATTTACAGTTCTATTATATTAACATAGTTATGTTACTCACTCAGGGGAAGATTCAGGTGTGAGGCTGGACATTTCCTCTTGAGTAGGAACTGCAAGCAAGTAAAAATGAGTGAAGAACACTGACTGTGAGTCAGCGGTGAGACATACTTACAATACATTGAAAGTTCATGGGTTTTCCAGACATAAAGATAAACCATATCCATTGAGAATGACCCCACAGAGATGATAACACGATTAAAAATTAATTCTATGGCATTTGAGCAGTTATCCCCCAAGGAAGTTATGTACTCTAACAAGTCAAGTTTTTATTCAATCAATATTACTTTGAAACTGAATGTATATCAGTATCACTTGATGTACCTTATGTTGATATGACATACTTATTTATCTACATTTTTATATCTAGCTATTAATTTATCAGAGGAGAAACTGAGCGTTACTGTGACATAGGAACACTACTGGAGTGTTGAATAGTGCACAGAGGAGCCCGGCTGCTCCCATGGTACCTTGCAGTTTCCTACGGTGGAAACGAGGCGATCCCAGGAAGCTGTTCTTGATAGAGTTAAGGCGTGTCCTCCAGGGCATTCCGCCAATAGAGGGGCTAGGGGGCGGCGTGGGACTGGGGGTGCCAGACGGGCTCTCCTTGGGGGTGTGAACCGGTGTTCCTTTAGGGGTGGGGAGGGGGCTACCCCTGGGGGAGGGGGGAGGGGTCACCTGTATGAGGGGGATAGATTTGGTACGGTGGTCAGTACCGGCCACAGGGTGGAAACGGTGGAGGCGGCTGGGGGG
>JAACJT020000007.1:20793728-20856564 GCA_009936485.2 Gymnarchus niloticus
TTGCACTAGGTTGAGCTCCGGCGTGTCTAGCGCCGAGTTCATAGAGTGCGGTGGGGGTTGGGGGGGGGGGGGGGGGGGGGGGGGGGGGAGGGGCGGGGGGAGGGACGGGGGGTTGATAATACTATTTAAGACAGAAAAATATTAAAATAGGTGACCCATGATTTGAGGTGACATTAAAGATTAACTAGAACAAGAACTTTCATGCAGAAAAACAGGGGGGCAAAGGTGTAAACTCACCTGATTTACCTCACAAGCCCTAAAAACACAATGCACTCAACTGATCTGCTTGGAGTTGATTATTCTAAATAAATAAAAACATAACATTGTACAACATTTTTATCCCATGTATATTGGTGGCCAATTGAAAGGCAAGTATTTTTTCCACATGTACTTTTCTTTCAAAACTATTTTATACTTTTCTCACTCCTTACTATTTTCTGAAACAGAACAGATTTATTCACCTTTTCCTTCAGCTTAGTAACAATTGTGCTTTGTAAGCATCCTGAAATGTAAACTTATTGGATCATTATTAAAAATAAAGTCAAGACTGTCGACATGTCACAGACAAGATCTACGCACAGTCAACACTTTGCATAATGTTTAGTAAAGCTTTTCAAAGGAATGTAACTGCATGCAAACAGAAATGCATTTCTAAAACGCACATGTACATAAAAAAAAAAAATAAAGACCGCAACCCACATCCAGGCATGAAAAAACTCAAACTCAGAAACCCAACTGGAATCAATCCTCACTTGAGAGTGTTTCAAATCTGGAAAAATGGATTATTAGGGTTCTGGTCAGGGAGGGTAGGACATCACAAAGGAGCCCCGGAAAACCCCAAAGACATTCTCCATGACAACACAGTTCCTACATAAGCAAACCAGTCCAGGATAGGGCAGGTGGAAAGGGCCAAGTTGGCAGGAAGACATAGAATGGAAACTGCAGCAGTCAGAACATACAAGACAACCAAAAACTCCTGGCAGGGGATAAATAATTAAAACAAGGAAAATATTTGATCTAAGAGGGAGCAGAATAAAGATACAGAGGATGTTTCCATGTACTTCCACTGTGGTGGTAAATGTACCAATAGCTCAGTTTTCATGTAGCTTCATGAGAACTTTCAAGAAAACTACTTAGTAAACGCAGGTCGAGGTGTCACCAGGTGTGTCGTCTTACTCATGCTTCTGGCTGGTGGCCAGTTAAGTATCAGAGTGTCAAAGTTTTGTTGACCTGTTGTGAAGTTTCGGGGGCTAAAAGCAAGCTGTATCTCTAAGATGTCAATTCTGTTGGCTTTTTGGTTTTTACTTGCTCTCCACTAAAGTTCCTGTTTCCCTTTCACCACAAGCAATTAATTGTAATCTTTACCAGCGGAACCTACTTCCTTCACACAAGGTCGATGATGAAAAGATTTGGAACGAAATTGGTCCGACACAAGCGATAAACTCCCCACAGACGCTGGTTTTCACAGTAACAAGAAGCTACAAAATAATAAAGGGGAGAAGGGAGCAAAATAAAAGATGAAAACCAAGGAAATTAGCCCAAAACCAGGTTCGACTGAAAGATAAAACGGCAAACTTCAACCTTTCTTAGACACGTCCAGAGAGGTGAGATATCATCTTTTTGATGTCTGGGGAAATAGCTAGACAAACGCGCACCTCCTGGATGTGAGGGGAACGAGAGAAAATGTACTTTTTACGCTTGTCTCTCCTTTTCCCCGTTTATTCTGCCAGCAAAGGTCTGCAATGGGGTGGACATGAAAGAAGCTCCGTGCGGCTGCCTCCCCACCAGGAAACGAGAAAGCCATGCAAGCGGAGCTATTCTCTTCTGCCTGAGAGCGCCGGGAAACAGGAAATCTCCATTTTAAAGCCTCTCATTTCTGGTATTAAATCACAACATAAGAGTAACAGAGAAAATTAATTAAAAAGTGTCCAGCCGGTTGGACTTCCCACTGCAGTGGGAGGGTGGGGGGTTGGGCAGAATACGAGGGAAGACCATGTGTGAGGATTATTCAGCAGGTGCTAAAACCTAGGGGATTTCAGATGGCCAGCATCAGTCCTGGAGACTGACAGGTCCAAACCTACAGCTTTAAAACTTGCCTCAATCGGCAGCCTGTTGGCAACTCAACCAATGGATGAGGTGAGTTAGCTTACAGTTAATTCAAGGGAGCAATTATGAGGTTTTCTGAAGTGGCTGCTACAGTAACAGCTGAAACATAGCCGATCCAGATTACGTCTAGATCAGCACATTCATTTCAATGAAATTAGTGTATCATGGCCACTATTTTCATACACTACACACATCAGCTACATAAATAATTAGCTAAGTTAGTGTAAGTTAATTCTAATGTAGGGATGTTTTGAATGGAAATGCCTCAATGCATCTTTATACCGCAGCAAACGAGGAAGGGATTACAGAATCAGGGAATACCTTTCTTTGTTGTTTTTTAGATTGGCATCGGAGATATCCAAGCTTTTACTGAACACAGTCTTACTACAGCAGGAGACAAAGCGAAGAAAGACCGTGAGTCACTATCTTTACCCTTAAACATGTCAACCTACCGTAGTGGCCAACGCACGCCAATGAGACCTCAGATGAACAGGAACAGCATTACATCAGGTAGATAAATCATGAACATGCACACTGACGAGCGAAATGAGGAGTCCAACTCTTGAACACTTCTAACAGAAATCATTATAACAAGAAGAGCAGATAATAATAATAATAATAATTTCTTTTTAATTATTACTGAGTAAAATTTTGATTTGATATCCCGGCAAACTGAAAGAATCAGTTATGTTGGCTGAAGTGAATACTGTACAAAATGGTGCTGGAATTTTTTACACGGTTCTGTCCCGTGGGACGTGTTGACAACAGGCCATTAAATGTTCCAAAAACTCAAAATTTTTGGCTCAGTATAACTGAGCTATTCTATACGTTTAATCTTGTCAATAAAGAAAGAACATCTTTATGGTGTTCATATTCGAAAATGTTCATTGCGTTTCCTTATTACTGAGAAACTGGCAGTAAAAAGGCCAGATTCAGCCCACTGGAGACATACAGACATAATGAGGGCTGATCTCTCTTTCTTCTGTTGATTTAGATTAGCTGGTCAGACAGGCTCCGCTAATAACATACTGGATCTTGCATCGAAGGACTACAGATTCAGAGGTCAGTGGCTTAGTTGTAAGCAAAACGTCCAGGAAAAAGAAAAATGCTTATCTTATGAGAGCAACCTACATTTGAATGCAACTTTACTCACTGCGAAAGTAAATAAGGAAAGATTTACACTCTCTACTCATGGCAACAGAAACCCTGAGACACTTACTAAGCTGTGTGACACTCACACTAAAGCTGATACTGTGTGCGAATGGTGCCAGCGAGTTTTCAACAGCCCCGTTCATGTCTTTTTCGTGCCACAAAGTGCCGGCGACAGTGAGCATCAGCCAGCCATACCTCTGCCCATGCTGTGCCATGTCGATGGCCCGCCTCACTGGCACCGGGGAGCCCCCGTCTGTCACGCTCAGCACTTCCATTGACTTGCGTTCTGGCCTCCGCTTGCCATGCCTGTTCAGCATGGGTGAGTCCACGCGCTTCTTGGGGGGGTCTGCACAATGCCAGTGGGACATACCAATCAGGGGAAAAAAAAAAAAATCAGAGGGGTGCCCAGATGGTTCAACAATAGTACCGTACCAAACAGAGGCCCACTCACAAAACACTTAAACCGTTTTTTAACATTACAAAAGAAATTCAAATCACTGATTAATGGAGCATGCAACACATTGGAGGCTGCAGCATCAATTTCACTAAGCATTTCATTAACTTTGAAGAGCGGTTATGGTTTTTTAATGCTAAACTGAACGACACGGTATAATATTTCACATATGTCAAGGACACAAACATCTAAATCCCCACCTGTAATGTGATACTCATTACATGATTTGTCCATATTTATTTACTGATTCTGGATCAGAAAAACAACCTTCTCCAGATATAAAAATCATATGGAAGTACTGTACCTATTTCATTGCGAGGAGGAAGGTTTTGGTCCTCCTGGCTGGGATATCTTTCCTTGCGATCCAGGAGAAGGAAGTAGATCATTTTTTCCTGGTTGTCACTGGAGTGTGGATGGTAAACATGCAGTAGGTTGAGGGATTCTACCAGGAAAGCTCTTATCATTTTTTAATTCACATAAGGGTTTTCTGACCAGCATTTTTGGTTATGTCTGATATCGTATTTAAGCAAAATGTGGCCAACAGAAACGGAACAGTAGCTGGTGCGTTTAACCAAGGACAACAGTTCACAATAGGGCACAATGACACACAGTAGGTAGATGCTGAAAATCAACCTCCTACTGCTTTTGAGCAGATCCTCAAATATCCCTTTACAGCACACGCTTAATATGTGTGCGTGTTCCAACGAAAAGCTAATTATTGCAGGTAAACAATTTATAAGCAAACGGCATCATAAGGAAGACACGTCTTGTACGTGTACGTGTACAAGGGCGGAGCCCAGTATCGTGTCTGTACTTTTCGGCTGAGTATGAGGAGAAGGAACAGCGTGTGAGAAAGACGGAATCAACCGCACAGTGCTTAAAGCTTAATGGGGGGGGGGGGTCAGAGAATCACAGGTGCCCTAGGAGAAAAAAAAAAAATACAGACCATTCATCACAGGTAAAAAGAAGTGTTGCGGGTAAAGCACACTGACAGTAACTACGGCACTAGACAGTGAGATGATAAATCAGCCCACTCCAAAAAGCCTCTTTCACCGTCCATCCCAGAGTTACTCGTGAGGCGTACGAACAGCGAAATGACCACTTCTAAGCATGACTGATGGCTTTATTAGGTTCCAGGTGTTAAGCAAGGCAACAAATTTGGAGAACCTCAGGGAGGCTATTTAATATGGTACTTACCAGATGTTCAAACGTACATTTAATGGCTCCTTAGTTTCTTGACGTTATGATTCAGGTAATGTTTGAAATCTGACGGATTTCAACTAGAAAACATACTTAGAGAAGTGACTGCCCTGCCCGGTGACTCCTCCCACCCCCAAATTAGCCACACCCCCACACTCACTCCTCTGACAGTAGGTCCTTCAGCAGTTTGTTCTTGTCACGGAAGCAGCCCAGCGAATGCATGCTGTCCAGCACGTCGGGGTCGATGTCCTCCGCTGAGGGTAACGTGCGGATGGCCACCTTTCGAGGTACGGGCTGCTCCGGCTCTGGCTCGTTTTTGCCACCTCTGGGTACAAATGCAGAAAACATTTAATACTGTAAGCTGGGAGCTGTCCCTTAAGACCGATTATAAGCAACTCTTACCTATATATGAACCCTCAGTTACAGTATATATAACTTAAAGCACTTAAAAAGTCCTAACTATTGAGATTTACTGTAAAAATATTGCACTATAATTAAAATATATTTGACTAATAAGACCTAACTGAGTGGACTGGAAATCCATGTGTATAAAGTGTGGCACCTCACTACATTCAGAACATATCAGGCTTAAGTCTTTGTATACTGGTGACAGAGAGACATGCTCTGTTTACTGTACTGGTACAGATACTTTATCGATGCACAGAAAAGCTAAGAGCCTCGCTGTCACCTCCAAGTGGCAAGGAACAGCCTGCAGGTGCACAGTTTCTCCTGCTGGGCCTGGCCCCCGTCCGCTTCACCTACCTCCCCCACCTCCACAACGTGCCCACATTCAGCAGTGGTGGAATACTCACATGTACCATGCATGCTTCTGGATCTGCTCCAACTGCGCAGACGGGCAAGCGAGAAGACAACATGAGAGATAGGGTTATCACATCTGAAACTGAGCAAGCTTCAGACCAAAGAATCTTGAAGTTAACTACGCACATAGAAAATTAAAACACCAAGAACAGATGCTTCTGAGCACCTCAGAATGCTCCAGAAAGGAAAAATTTCTAAGAAGGCAAAACTCAATATCTACTATACGACTCCATCCATCCATCCATCCATCCATCCATCCATCCAGTACAGGGTCACAGGGTCCTTATAATCATTCAGCATTAATAAAAACATTGTATCATGAGAGCCGTATAATAATAGGCTAGAAAAAGCACATAACCAAAGGATTTCACAGTCTCGCCCCCTTCTGGACACATTCATGAGTGTAACAGCTCTGTTTGCCTCCTGTAGAGGGACACCGTGGTGGCTGCCCCCCCCCCCATTCATTTCTATACCAATATTCAGTTTCAGTTGTACTGGCATTTCCCAGCTATAATCCTGTTTCTTGTAGTCCGGAATGTGAAACCAGCAAGGCAAACAATTCCAACGGTCCCGCCAGAGGAACAACTTAATCAACAGAAAATTGATGTAAATCAAATTCACACAAATCACTTGGTGCAGTGAGGCTTGGCGCATTGCGGGAATATAGAACACCTGTGACAGGGTTACACTCAAATGGGGTTAAGGTATCAATCTAGCCTTAGGCTCCTGCTTAGACAAACACCCTGAATACAGGAACCACTGCCCCTCTCCCTGAGGTTAAGGAACACCATTCCCATCTGTTACTGTCAGCGTTCGGAAGTAATATTACAAGGGCACCATATTGTTAGAGAGGGAATGCCTATTAACTCAACTACTGTGGAGACTTATTGGAACTGGCCTGACAGGCTCAGTAATTCTGAATGATCGCCTCACATTTTACCTGCAGAAACCAGCTTTTGGGACATCAATCTCTTTGTTCGTATGTCTGCAAGCTTGTGCGTAAATAGGAGAGAGAGATCCTGATGAGGCGGCCTTCAGAAAGGCACGACTATATGGTATGAATAAATCCACAGGTGAGATTAATAAATGAACAAACAGCTGTAAAAAAAGATTAAATCATAAGTAGCACAAGATAAAAGTGTCAGCTAAGCAATCAAGTAATAATGATTATATGTAATTATATATAAACCTGAAGTTCTTCTATTAAACCGAGACTAACAGCTTACTGTTATTTAATCATATGTAATTATTGCAGCTGAATTACCTTATTAATCCAAACTGAAAGAAAAAATGTCTTTTTAATTGCTCTACAATAATAAATTATCTCAAACACATTCATTATTAACAATCATAGCATATGGAACAATATTTTACATGACTGATTTGGGCCCTTTCAACCAAAATACATTAACTGGTACCAGGAAACCACATTCCCAGTGCAAGGAAATCTCTACAGCATTTTTCTGTGTTAATGCACTACGGCATTCGGCTTAATATCATCGAGAGGTCAAGTCTGGAGCAAGACAGTCAATGCTTGCCACCTAAACTGGCTATAAACTGTGCTAATATCCACTATTATCACTTAAACAAACTTCATTGTTAGCTTGAGTTTTTTCAGGGGGCGGATCAGGATGGAAAAGAAAAATTGCAAACACAAAGAATGCGAGGTCATGGGTAACCGCATTTGTTGTGTCCCATGGGGTTATGAAAACGTCAGACTCAGCTGGATCTAAAAGTGAACAGAGAACTAGCTGTCACAAAGCTTGCTATTTCGAGTTTACAACTGCAGGTTCTCCTCTTAAAGAATTTCACAGGTTTTCCCAGAAATAACTACGAAATGTTCAAGCAGCTTTGTGTAGCATGGTATACAAACAAAAATGAAGGGAAATACTCAGTGCTTAAACACCCTGCTGGGACTGCTTAGACTGTAAAGATTGAATAACACAATTCCTGAAGCCAGAATATTCTCTGATGTCACCTTCACAGCATGTGAAGAATGTCTGGCATCAGTATAAAAGCACTTAATATTTGAGCCTGAAGCAGTCATAAACGGACAGCGTCCTTTCTTTTGGAAGGCTGTAGCACCAGTGCTGAGCGCCTCTATCAGCCAGGAGAAGGAGCCCTTATGACATCGGTGCGGGAGACGTGGCGGTGACGGCGGAGATCGTATGAACTGACCGTTAGCCTCTTGGCGGCGTCCACCTCGATCATGCCCCGGAGCAGGTTCTGGCACTCCGGCGGGATAAAGTGGGGCATGTGGAACATGCCCAGCTTCACCTTTTCCAGCAAGTTCCTCAGATTGTCATCGTCGAACGGGAGGGCACCCTGGAGGACAGGATGTGATGTTTAGCTACCAAATACAGACAGAATATAAATGCCCACTTCCAGTAACCATTTAATGAGGCAGGGTTGTGGTGAGACTACAGCATATTGTACCAAAAACCAAGAGAGAACAAAATTATCCTGATTTGACAAGCGGGACATAACCATCAATCTTCTGACTATTTATCTGGACCCAGGTTCGGATAAGCTTGGCGTCTATCCCAGAAAGTGCAAAGTGTGAGACAACGGTGACCCTGGACAGGATGGCCGGCCACAGCATATTCTCACGTCACATCAGGTCCTCAGAGTGCAAGAGAAATCCCAAAGAAACACAGGCAAGACAATGTGAACTCCACACATGCAGAGCCAGGGTTGAGAAGATTTGAACCCACAACCCTGAGGATGCCCAATGAATGGCCACAAGCTGAGATATAAATAAAGCAAAAAGAGAATCAAGTCCCTTGGTAATTACCGGTGCTTTCCCTATACCCTATAATTATCAGCATTTCGACTTGCAATTCTTACTTCAGGGCCGTTTGTCAAAATCCCAAACACAGCATATGTTGCCGTTTGATGAATGACTGTCACAATACAAAGGAGCAAGCTTGGGTCTAGCAGATGTTACCGACAGCCTAACCAAAGTGCAGCTCTCACTGGAGGGACAGCGTCAACTGAAGCAAAACATGGTACCCTACATAACTCTAAATAACAAGGCAAAACGAGCTGCGGGAGCGAGGGAGTTCAGGAAGAGCCCAAACAGGAGCAGTGAGCATGCTGGGAGCAGCCCCCTTAAACAAAAACTCCCAAATACGATTAAAAATGCACTTCCTGTTAAAATATAAACAAGAGCGACAATGCGTTACAAGCTAAAACATGGCTTTCTCAGCTCACCACACTCAAAAGATAATGGTTTATAGATGCAGGAACATCAAAGTCTCTAAATACATATGCCTATGCATTTACCAATCCACCAAAACAAATAAACAATTTTAATGAAAGCAAAGTAACTGACATGAAGTTACACAAAGGAAAGTTTTTCTACGAGTTGTGATCGAGGGCCCAACCCAACAAATCACTGGTTAATAACAGAGGAACAAATTCAGCCTTGTCCAGTTGGCTGTTCATTAGACAAATAATTCTTCGCAGAGGCTGTGAAAAAATATGACATCACGAATACCTAAAAAGGACAAAATCTTTTAATGGAGACATTCCAATAGTACATACAGCATGTATGACTTTCTCTAGTACAATATAAAGTCTGTAGGATGTCCCTGAAAGGGTGGCACGGTGGCTAAGTAGGTCACAGTCGCACTGTCACCACCTAAGGCAGTGGAGGGAAAAGCTGGATTTTCTCCCAGTGTTTGCACAGGTTTCCTAGCTCACTTCAAAATCGTGTGGTTAGATTGGCCCTAATTGTGTGAGCGTGTCAAGGGTGTCACCCTCCCTCGTGCCCTCTGCCACCTGGGACAGGCTCCAGCTGAACTGAAAGACCCTAACAGATAAGCGTTTGTGGATGACGGAGGGATGGAGGTTGCCAAACGGCAGTCTGTGAGTGCTTATATTCAACTGGTGCCCCCTAAATGCCGTATGGGCTGTTTTTGCTGGAACTCCTCGTGATTATCATGGAGTGACAACACGTACCAGATGCTTTTAAGACTAAAATAGATGAAGCTGGTGTCACAATGGACAATATGGAAGAGCAAGGCAGAACTAACTATACAAGATGTACTCTTTCATATTCCTTCTTAATTACTTAAGTGGATCCCTATGTACATTCAACCAATACCTGCTATATAAACTGCTAGATATGGGTACAACCACAAATATTTACATCTGTACATCTGCCACTTATCTGGGACAGGATGACGGCGTCCTGGAGTCTAACCCAGACGGCATAGGGCACAAAGAAGGGGTACACCCTGGGTGGGATCCCATTCCATTGTAGGGTACAAACATACAAATATAAACATTTTATTATTACCATTTCGATCAAGAAAGAGGTCGAATTTAACCTACTAGTCAATGTCCGACTTTGTCATTGCGATAGCAAATATTTGTTATTGTAATGGTTAATTGTCATTCCCCTAACCACATCCCTAATCAGAACAAGCGCTTGGAAGGTGGAGGGACTGACGGATGGAGTTTCCTTCTAAAGGATTTTAAGTCAAATATCAGTTCAAGTCAGAAGAATATGGTGAATATGAACAAGAAGAGAAACAGCCAAGTTAGCATCCTTCAGGCCTAAAGCACGTGAATATTCCTGATGCAGCGGTTTGCATCACCGCCAATGTTCCTCACACTCTTCACATGCACTACCAGGTCTCCACAGCCCAGCTCCACAGCTTTCGTCCACACAGTCCTCTTTTATCGAACTACTAGAGATTCTGGTGGCATTGTAAATGGGCTTATTCATTTAGCAGGGACATTCCAGGTGGTAATTTTCACAACCCCGCGAAACTTAAGCATCTTCAAATTATGCTCTGGGAGAGACGTGTGAAGCATTTCATTTCTGGAAAGCAATTTTGAGGAGACTGCAAATTTTACAACAACCTCAAGGCTCTGAAAGATCAAAGCCGAACGAAACATAATTTAATAAAGTTGTACTAATCCATGCTGGGCTAATACATGTACGGTTAATTTATCTAATGTATGTCTTATGGCATGCATAAATCCTATATTTCCATTTTGTTCTAAACAGATAAATGATAACGTCCACCCACAGGCCTACAGGTTTCAGTAGGAAGTAACTTCATGTGCTTTATTTTCATAGACGGGGATGCTGGGATACATGAGGGCCTTGACAGCCCAGGGATGGCTGACCACCATGAGACTCACCACTAAAAGGGCAAAGAGAATGACCCCACAGCTCCATACGTCTGCTTTCCTGCCGTCATACTTCTCCCCCTGCCACAGAGGTCCGCAGGGAAGAGACAGAGATGGGCGATGCGGGGGGTGGAGAGAGACCAAACAGAGATTAGTGAACGGAGCTGATATCTGTACGTGATCTTCTGAGCGCTGATGAAAGGAAGCTCACCCTGATGACCTCCGGGCAGGCGTAGTGAGGCGACCTGTCAAGAGAGGAAGGAAGCGTGGGTCACTCCTCAGCTTCGTACTCAACCGCGAGACCGCAAACGCCCCAGAAAACAGGTAACGCACATCATGGGGGTTTGCCGAGTTTAAACCTTGGTGTAGCTGGTACAACATGTCGATTAGTGTAAGAAAACAGACCTCATAAACAAGAGCATGGACTCATGTATCTCATCAGTGAAAAGCAGCAGTTAGCATTTGAGCCCTGACTATCACTGCAGAAATCCTCAGATCAGCCTAGTTTAATTCTTAGTTATGACAACAAATGATCTTATACAGTGTGTCAAATCCCACTAAACATGCAATTATCCAAATGCAAAATACAGTCTAAACCAATTCTGTTTGCTGTCTATTGTACGTATGAGTACTGATGCATAAATGTGATTAATGGGGTCTTAAAGCTAACTACAATGTCAGTCGTAGCAAAGAAACACAGAGACTCATTCAGGTAACATCCTTCCAAGAAAGTCTAAACCATTTTGCATGCAGACACTGATGAATTATATTAGTTTTTCAATGCTATGAAAAATATGAAATCAATCCATCCATGGTTCAAACCTATTCAGGGTCACGGACAGGGCCTGGTGCCTATTTCAGTCAGCCTTAGGGCACAGGGTGGGGACTGTTCCATCGCAGTGGACAGTCTCGCACACACCTAATCACACACTATGGACAATGTCGCCATGCCAATTAGCCTACAATACATGTCTATGGACTGTGGAAGGAAACCCGCAAATCACAGGGAGAGTAACAAACTCCATGCAAACAGAGCTGAAGGCGGGGTTCGAACCCCCAATCCCAGAGGTGTAAGCTGGCAGTGCTAGCCACCGTGCCCAAAACATACATAAATAATCCTTTTGGCATAACTGCTTTGTCAATTGTCATTCAGCATGGAAATACACTCTCAATCCCTAGCCCAGCACCAATCCATAATACAGTTGGCAGTGAAGCTTATTTTAAGCTACGGCCACATGCAGTCTGACTGCCTGTGTTCTTGTCATCCCTTCTATGGCTTCAGCGAATATTCCAGCCTTGATGTGTGAAGTAAGAAGAGTGACATGGTGAGATACAGGCTGATGTGAAAACTGCTCCAGCAGCCCAAATGTGGCGTGACATGCAGTGGGGCTTCGTTCTGCAAATAAATCATCAGCACATAAAATATTAAAGAAATATGAGCCAATGCATTAGATCGCACCGCGTAACAAATTCTATTCTCGTCATTCGAAGCTTTTTGAACTTAGAAGTTACGGACCTCAGACCTTCATCAGAAAATGAATTATTTGCAAGAGGAAAACCTTCGGTTGCTTGGTAAACGGAACAATCACCCCAAAGATGGCCGACAGTGAAGTTAAAGAAAACGACTTTAACAACAAAATATGACACCTTTTTGGTTAACTTCTCCTGCACACTTTCTGCTTGTAAGTTGAAGTTTGGTTTGGGAACTGCCTAACACACAAAACTTTCAGAAGTTTTAGATCATCCGTTCTGGTGGATACAATTCACCGCGGTTCATCTGCCACCTTGTTTTAGCCAAAATCTCCGTTCTGCAACAGGAAGAAGCGGTAAATTGATTGTGATAAAAAGCAGAGCATGATGGGACCTCTGTTATACACTGAAAGCTCTTCAGACATTACGCCGTGGTGTCTGATGCAGCTTCCATAATGGAATATAAGTACATTCATTTACAGGATAATAGTCAATGCCAAGGTGAGAGGCAGATAACGGATGTCATTTTGTGGGAAAAAAAAACTCATTCCAATGAAGATACTACATGACATTCCTTATGCTTTCTCATCAGATATTGAGAGGTGCATTAAACTATCAGCAGATGAAGGTCACCTTGACAGGAACTTTCTTTTAAGCCTTACAGTGAAGAGAAAAGGCTTGTCCTTAAGCCATGACAGCTGTGGGCCTGGCCTGAAGATTCAGAGCACATTAAAGATTTCAGAATTTGGGTCAGATCGTCTGTTTTGTGGGAGCTTTAGCCTGGATTTGATGAAAAACCGGATGACACGAATGAACAGAACTGCATGTTACCTGATGCATTGCTATACATTACTAAGTCTCGCTATCCTTACATCACTTAAATTCGGTCGGCGCTCATTGCCAGTGGAAAAAAAAAAGGAATACATTTGTGTCAGAGCAGGGAAAGCCAGGCAAGGTTAAGATGAATGTGTTTAATTAAAAACTGTCACATCTGCACTTAGAGACAGGCTGGGCATGCACATGGGGCCAATCAATAATCACACCGAGTGGTCGCTGCTGGAAAGGCACAAAAACTCCACACCCTTGTGGCGTTCAGGACTGGAACAGCTTCGGGCATGTAGAAGTGCAAGGCATGGATCCACAAAGCTGTAAGGCTGCCTCCAACACACTGTGTATTCACAGTATACCCACCAGAGTGAGGAAATGGCAGTGTTTATGGTCATGGGATCCCCATTTTGATTGTCACATACACAGGTGGTTACCTCAGCAACACTGAGGATAGACCAGGAAGAGAGAGTCTTTTTCCAACACGTCCGTCAATGTTTTCATTTAAAAAGCTCATCTATCTGCAAAAAAATGTTTGTTCTGATTCTACATAGCAGCTATAAAGTATGAAGGGAAAAATGCTATTTATTTCATATACGTATATACACACATTTTTAAATTTAAATATTTTGGTTTTAACTATTTTCTTTGACAGCCGCAGACATTCCCCAGGCTTTGATGCTAAACGATCTTTTGGTATGATTTTTGAAAATGGTAGAAAAAAAGCACATGATCGTCCTGACCAGGCCCTTTGATGCGATTCTTCATGTCATCCATCCATCCATCCATCCGCTTTCAATTCATCTTGAGCAATAATTAGATCATGCAGTGTTATGAACACACAGTTATAACAATTTCCTACAGGAATGAAGTGAGCCATCTTGAAACTTTAAGTGACAAGGAGAAAGGAACTCTGAGGGAAAAAAAAGACCTTAATAGTATCTGTAAAAACATAGATGATATTTCCAAAATGCTTGCCTTGGTATACACTGAGTATACACAGTATATACAGTTGGCTTGAGTGAATTATCACAACTGCATACAGAAAACAAGAGGTGTAATGAGTGCGTATTCTGCTCACGTTCTGTCCCCAGTGAAATTGCCGAGAGTGCATCAGTGCATGACATAATTCTGGATTTATTGTGCTGTACCAGCACCACCTGTGGATTTACCAGTTGCCACTGGCCCCACGTTAATAAAGAGGCTCTGCTGCGCTCATGGCGCTAATGCTGAGAGGCTGGGTGTGTCTGCTCTCGTGTTTTCACGTGCAACAATAGAGCGGGAGAAAAAAATAAATAAACCAAAGGGTCCACCTAAGCAAATGGGACATCACACAAAAACAACGTAGAACATGACCACAGTGTTGCAGGTGCTTTTGTCCCCGCGGCTTCCTGTATTTTCACAAGGCACAGCTCATTGGCTGGTTTCAAGTCATTAGGAAACCTGACAAAGGACATACAAAGTACAGGCCGTACATCTGCTGATTTAGCCGTTTATGTTCTTTAGGTTGTTTACTGGAAAAAAAAAACAAAAACCGATTTGTCAAATTTACCACCGTAACTGAAATCTCATCTGCACTGTTTATGTAATAAATGAATGCCTTAAAAAGACACATATATGACACAGGTACACCTATATACTGCTGTAACCCAGTCTGTGCCTTGATGACTAATTTGGGAATTGAGGAGAACATGGCCCAGACAACCTCTCTTGCTGTACAGAGTCCTTGAAATGACACTTTGATTAATTCTCTCCAAATTAAATTAGGTATCCTGTTAACATTTAATTAAACCCAGTGATATTTCCAACTGACTGTCTTCTGAGATCTTGCACTTCCCTGATATGACCGCTCAATTAAGGAACCCAGAAGCTTTCCCGTAATCAGGGCTGTCATCCTCAACTTACAAATATAACATTTCACATGCTGGCCTTTGTGCCTAGTGCACTTCAGTTTTTTCTTGATTTTAAATGAAGAGATTTCTTTTCTGACACCTTGTATACTTGGAGTCTTTTCCATTACTGACTGGTGGCATAAGCCAACAAGGATGCAGGGTTAGCTGTAAGGTCAGGGGCTGCTAATCCATGGATAGAGTCGGGCCTCTCTCCAGCCAACATGCCCACAGTATGCTAAGCAGACACTCAGCTGCTCCACGATCCTTTGTTTGCTTGGGGGTCACGGGTGGAGATGGTAGCTTAGCTGTATGACGAAAGAGGCCCGTTACACAAAGCCAGTTTAAGAAATCTGATCGCTAAACCTGAATTCTGACTGGAGAAAACTGAAAGTTTGACTTTGGGATTTGTCGATTCCCAGAATCAGCCCTGGATTTCTCCCATCAGAATTCAGGTTTGACTATAGGATGTGTTAAGCTCGCTTTCTGGAAGGGGCCCCAGCTCTTGGACGACACCGTTGCCTTAAGCTGTTGTGTCCATGTATGGTCCGCATGCTCCCATGATGAAGTCAGTAAGGCTTACTCACCCACAACTCGTTTCCAGGAGGCTGTCCCCAACCTGAAGAGAGGCCATGCCGAAGTCCGCTATCCGGATGTTGTTCTTCTCATCCAGCAGCAGGTTCTCGGGCTTCAGGTCCCTGTGGCTGTGAGGGCACAGTTTGAGGTGAGAGAGGAGAAGCTTAGCATGGATGAGGTTCTATGTGTGGAGCTTCGCAAATGTGTGTAGAAGCTATGGAACATGATTTCCATAACCCCATTAAATCATTACAGGTCCTCTATGATTCAGAAGAATACTTAGCCAAACTGGGACAGGTGCCTTAAAAACCAAACGTGTACGGTCAAAGCAGCCATAACCGCAACCTCTTTGTCAGATTGTCAATGGCACATTTAAGGGACAAGATCCCTACAGTTTTGAAAATAAAGCTTTGCAGCAAGATCTGATAAAGCGTCTTGAAAACCATGTAAGGCAACGTATCTCACTTCCATTTTCTTTAGAGATCTCACTTTGATACATAAAAGATGAAACTGAAGAGCCTTTAAGAAGGGTCGATACAGATGAAATGTCAATCGGGTTTGTCTACAATTATCAATTCAATATTCACGTAAGTCGAGGCTTTCTTTTTATGAGGCTAAGAACCATGAGACACATCTTGTACGCTAATGACGTGCTTACTTTAGCTTATCCTTACACTGCAGGTTGAACATGTGATGTATCTGAGGTTTGGGGAGATCCCATTGCTCTTCCGGTTATCCGTTCCTGTCAGTCCTTGCCTCACCCTGTAGTGACCCACCGACAGCTTAGCATTCCCACTCGAATTCTGTGCCGCGTAAACGTTTCAGAAAGACAGCGCTGCCACTTTGACTGATCTGCAGCATCTGCTCCCACCTGCTCCCGCTACTGTCACGCTCGCTGAGATCACAGGCCGCAAATGACTAGCAGCGAGGTTCAATTAAAGGGGCTAAACCTCGCATGCTGATGAAATGCGATGGCATTCATTCAGCCCCCCGGAATAATAAGGTGATAATCCCTCCTTATTGCTCTTTGTCTCTTGTCCTCTCTAACATTTGGTATCTCATCAACACCGTGGAAGCCGAGAGCAGACGTACCGAACTACCCCATTATCCTCCTACTGAGTTAATGTTGTACTCAACGGGGAGGGTAAGGTACTCGACAAACAGCACACAAGTTAATAATAATTAGCAGATACATATAATTACAGAATTAGCCGAGCGGAACTGATTAGATAAGCTTTCTTTTGTTTTGCCTGTGTTATTTGTCTCAGTTGTAGAGTACACGTCAACACATGAATGCTATCAGCATCTTGTGCCTGCCAAGATATTCGTGAGCCGTCACTGTTTCTGCAAAAACTAATACAACGAATGTTTGCGATATAAAATTTAAAAGGTTGACGAAAGCAGCTGAAAATGTGTAAATTATACAAATCTGTTTTTACTCAGTGTGTATTCTGCTTTAACATGGCCCAGAGATGATTTCATGATGCTCAATTGTTAAACGAAAATAGTCCTGGCCTTGTTGAGCTAAAACGTACTGATGTGACGTAGATTCCCCACTCAGCTGAATCTCTATTTATGGGTATTTGAATGGAGGCACCCCGCAGAAGCCCCTATTCTTACAAATGCTGTATTTGCTTTGAAAAGGGCTCTGGCCTGGATTTAACCTTTAAGTCATGTTTCTTGACATAATGCAAACAGTAATTTCAACTCTCAAGGAACCCAGCTTTATGTATTTGATTTATTTATTTTTTTTAAGTAAATATATGTGTAACCTTTTTAAACATCAAACCAGACTGGCACTGCTTGGGAAGCTGAGATGAACGGAAGAGGCACTGCTGGCCTGTCGGGGAGTCGGACAAACATGAAAATGATGGGCTGTAGGGGGCGCCCTCAGGTGTGCAACAGGTGCCCTGATCTTCAGAGAGAAGCCGTAGGCTCTCAGTATGTACCAGACACCCACTGCCCTTGGTGAGCTAGTGATGAAAAACTGATTTCGAGACATGAAAGGAACTCAACGAGCTCAGGGCTGACAACAATGCTCTATACTTACAGGCTATCAGCAACTGGTGATTGAAGTGGAAATGAATTCATACTATGATTTGTTCAGGTAAGAAGGTGATCTTGAATCTTTCTTGGTTAGGAATTAGACCACCGTGCCACATTAGGATTGGGGTCGTCGGTATTGTTTAATATAAAAAACAGCTTTTTGCAGGAATAAAATGAAAGATGCACACTAGCACAGAGAGAGAAATAGTTGTTTTTCGTTTGGATGTTCCACACTCACAGTTTACAATCAGTCCGGCAGTGTGGCTTTGAAACCTACCCTCGACATGTCTGGCATTAACAAACCTTTAGCAATGGCACAAGCAGCTACAGTATATATCCTTTATAACACTGTGGATCCTGTCACCGTGCTGAGATGAACCCTGTAAACATGGTTAATATTACACTTTGGATCTTTCTATACAAAACAAAAAAGTATGCGGTTATAATTTCTGCTATAATTGTACTACAATTAAAATTTGTGCTAATGGACATAATGTGATCAAACTGCAATTATTTTGCTAATTGTGGGATTACATTGCTAACTTAGAATCTATGAGTAATAAAGATCTCTGATTCCGTCCATATACTGTATATCCCCCATGTCAGACACGTTAAACACTAGTAAAGAAGGCAGAACTGCATCTATCTCACAATCCCTCACATAGATGCTAAAGAACGCTATGGTAACAGAAAGCGGCAGACAGAAACACGTAGAAAAAATACCAAACTTTTAGAAATTTTATCTGGATTAAAGTTCCTTAGTGTTTTATTTACTAAACTCTGTCACAGCCTTTAATTTATGAGGAATTAAAAGTAAACAGGACCAAGCAGGGTCATTATTTCCTGAGTACTTTTATGGGTCTACTATCCATCCATCGGTTTTCCAAACCGCTTTATTCTATGCCGTGCTGTAGGCAGGGGGGCAGAAGCCTTTGGGGTCTACTACTTAAACAGAATAAACAGCCTGCGTTTGTGGAATGCAATTAATTACAACCTTATTTATTTGAGTAAAACATTGTCTGAACAAACAGTTTTAAAACATACAGAGAGGTGTCAAATGTCTCTGCTTTTAGATCAGAGAAATCCCTCCTTTATCATCATATACAAATCCCTCTTATCCAATCCTATACAAATCCCTCCTATACATCATCTATACATCCTATACAAATCCATTTTATTTCATCCTATACAAATCCATCCTATACCATTTACAATATACAGTTTTGTCATTTGTCTCCTGAAAGCCAGATATATCCATCACACTAACCTTTCAGCCTTTCTTGTACTGTACATTTCTCTCACGGAATAACTCATCCCTCAGCTAGCTGTTAGCTGACAGATCTCTTGTTGCTCTTTGATGACAGACCCCGATGGCTTCAATTTTCTGTGTAACATGACCCCAGAGGCCACGTTTTAACAACTTCTTGGCCTGAGACAAGCAGCCAGCTGTCAATGACACATTCTTGCCTCTAGGGCTGGCCGTATCGAAACAAGGCTCAGTGGTAGTTGGATCAGGATGGAGCAGGGGTCAAGACCGCTGACAAGACTGGATGCCCTCTACAACCCATCCCACAACAATGCAACATATATACTGCAAAGCCGTGATGCTGCAACCTCATAGAATACAGTAAATGGTTACTTGCCGTACTAATAAGGCAATGGGACTGTTGACCCACCTTACGTTGAATTAATGCATTGCAAGATGGTGCATGTGCAGTCATTTATTAACCATTTACAATGCATGCAATTAGTGTTTACTGTCTTCCCTGCCATCTGCCTACATGCCACTAGGTCTGACAAACCAAGAGATCCGAAAATGCAGAAATAGACAGTTGCCCTTTGCGCAAAGATTATCACGCGGAATGTGTCTTTTGAGGAGTACTTCCATTCCTTCCCGAGAAGCCTAGGTTATCGATTGTGATACACATAGATGTTCTAATTCTCACGAGGTAAGTAGAACGATAATTACCAGTTACTTATGAAAATTAAACAATAGCCATGAGCCTTCAGATCTGTCACATGCTGGGAAATCTGCATGGGCTCTGTAACTTTGACTGCCACGTGACAAACGTAGAGGGTGTGTGATTACGTCATATTGCAAATACTTCCCACGATCATAGTATCTGTTTGAGAAAAAAAACTATTCTTATTTTTTCTGTAATATAGTCTGTTACTACTGTAAACTACTATAGCCAAATTGCTCATGGAATTAACCATTTGGCTAAATGCCATGATATTATTATAACATTCACAGATCAATACAGTCCATGTCTTTATGTGTCAATATTATAAGCAGAGCAGATGGGAAGTGTTAAATACACAGTACGATCCTCTCTTGGACAGAATACAAGCCAAAAACTAGAGGCTATATGTACTCTGTCATTCACAACTAAAAACAGAAATTCAGAGAGATACTAGTCTTGAGTGTCAGCATTTACACCACAGTATTGAACTTCTCAAAATTACGCTGAAGCGCACAACAGATATGGAATAAAAGGTGTTGCACGGCAAGGCGTACTTCACACTGGAGAACTTGAAGATCAGTGATAGGCTGTCAACATTCCACCGGTGCTGGGGTAAATAAAGTCATGGATGGGTTTACCGAGATAAGGTCCACCGGAAGCTCTGTACAGGGTGGAAGGTAACTGCTCACCATATTGAGTGACTGTGACAGAAGTCCAATGCCGAGATGATCTGCCGAAAAAACTTCCTGGCTTCCTTGGGTGTTAACCTCCCCTTTTTTACCAGGTAGTCAAACAGCTCTCCTCCAGATACATGTTCCAGCACCAAATACCTGGACAGAAAAAAAAAAAAAACAATTAAGGAAGGTACCCAATTTCCTCACTGATGACTCCTTTTGAAGGATTCATTTCCCCAAGCTGCATTACTGATATCTCAAAGGGCTTCCGCTTCCCATCCTTGTAATATCTTACACAGCACAAGATTGGTGAGCAATGTTCTTAATCTTCAGTCTTCTGGACATGGCTCAGTTGTCAAGGTTTATGCTTTCTACCAGCCTACAATTCCTATAGAAGCACTTACCATCGCTGTCTAACACAGAGGGTCATGTACAATCACAGCTGATACCATAACCCTTATCAGCTTCAGTCAACATTAGAACATAATCGGTGATTGCTGATAGTATGATACAATTCGACAATCGGCAAGATCCTGAAGTTGAATCCCATCCTCACTGTGAACCAATGGCACAGATGAACTGCTCTGCTGCTTTTGATGCAGCAACAAATTAAAGGATGAACTCAAGCGACTACCAGCTGTGCCATCAGTTACGTGGAAAAATCAGCACTGGTAAGCTATTGGATTAACACTGCCAATTTTTCTGCATAGGGCATGTAAGTAAAACATTTTTTCCCCGGCCAAACATTTCACCTTTAAATGGCAGGGCTATTTATCCACGTCAGGAGAATATAACATAAATAAATATATAAATAATTGAATGAATCGCTGCGGTGGCATCGTTATCAATTATTAAAGACTGCGTTTAAGTAAAACTGCAGGAGCTCGCCTGGAAATTGAGCAGTAAAACTAAAGAGTCTGGTATTTATGCAAATTAATACATGCATATGCATGAAGCTAAAGGAGTATACTGTAGGAATATATAAAAAAGTAGGACCTGAAAACTCTCGTCTGCTAATATTTGATATCAGCTCTTACGAGTAATCTTGTTAAAAGCTAGTCTTTAAATATTAATGCAGACTCAGTATAGTAAACATATCATTTTCTGGCATGACAATGTTGACAAAATATAAGGCCTTCCATTTTCCAGTATAAGACATTTTGTAATTATATAATATTTGTTAAAGGAACAGCTTTAGGTTTTATGAATAATGCATTTCTGTCACTATGCAATTGTGCAAGATTCAGATTCAGTAAACTTTGGAGAAGGTTCTGGAAAAGTTTTAGTATCTGTCATGTGATGCTCCAGGATTACTTCTCAGTGATTAGCAGGTTGGATACTTGGTGATTTGAATGGTCAGAGCATATGGTTTGCATTATGTTCATGCTTTCATTTCCATCAAACTAATCAGTGGCCATTTAAATTGCAAATTATGGTATCACCATCTTGGATGATCATAAGTGATCATAAGTGAAATGCTTCATGACAGAATGAGAGCAGTGTTTTAGAATGGATGTGTATCTCCTGGAATTTGCCTTGCCCTGTTCAGTCAAAGTGAGCTTTACTAGGAAGATACATGAGAAAAACGAACCCAATAAATAAATATAGAACCTTATGCAAAAGGAGGTTGAAACATGCATTGCAAACATGGAAGGTATGTTATTTAGTGGAGGTGAAAGAGTGACTTGATGAGTCACAGAAGGTTAATGTCCTCCATGCTGGATAGGGTTGAGGATGAGGAACCTGGAAACATTGAAGAAAAAATGTCAGTAGGTACAAAGAAACATCTGAAGAGCTCGGTTGTGCATCTCAAGGAGATGAGTCTGTGGCTGAAGATGCTACTCAACTGTTGACAGAATGGGCCTCATTGTTCAGAATGGAGTGCACTTTGGACACCTTCCATCTTCCTTCCACCACTGCTTCAAGGACAGAGATAGATTTCCTCTGATTTTTTTTTTTTTGTTTGTTTTGGCCAATGAGTTTCCTTTACTTTGATATTAAGCTCCCAGCAAACAGCAAAAAAGAGCATGACTTTGAATATCATGGAATGATAGAATACTTTCTTCTCATAGAGTCCCTCCATGTTGTCATGCCAATCCAGCCAGTCACTGACAGCAAGGTACTTACAGAACTGTGCCATTTCTACGTTTTCTCCACTGATGGTGACTGTGGTCAGTGGCTTTCTGCTCCACCCGAAGACTCCGATGAAGACCATCAGCTCCGTCGTCTTTCTCAGACTGAGCAGCAAGTGCTTCTTCTTAATCCGCCTAACAAAACTCTTCACCAGTGGCTTTTTGTCTCAATCTTCTTACATTTTCTTCACTGACATATCCCACAATCGTAGAATCAAAGAATTTATGAAGATGCCATGTACCAAAAATGTACCTGAAGCCTGTGGTGTAGAGTGTAGAAAAAAAGGTCCATAGTATTATCCCTTGGGGTGTTCCCATTCCTCGCAGCACCACATGAGAAATGCAATTGCTGACACAAATGAACTGTGTCCTGTTGCTGAAGTCACCTGTGATCCAGGAAACCATGGCTGGCTCCACCAACATCACCATCTCTACCAGCAGAGATGGCTGGATGATGTTAAAGGCATGGGGAAAGTCAAAAAACAGAATCCTCTAGAATGGGAGAATGCAAGTACCCTTTGTTAAGCAGACTCGGGAAAGCATCTTCTGCTATGGAAACTCTTTTCCGACTACAAATTCCATCATGAGTGGTCTGCATTTGGCTCAGCAATTCCAGTGAGATACCCCTAAGTTTAGGGCCAGTGTCTAATCTTGGAGTGATGAGCTCTTCCGATGAGTAACCAAAAAAGATACAGAGCTGCTGTATAGAGTTCCTAACTACAGCACATCTGAGATCGGACATATGCCCAGGAACTGGAAGATTTCAGCTGATGTCTACCACACTGCACTTATTTTCTTTTTGAGAACAGTGTGAAGTACGTATGTTGAACTGTGACCAATCAGACTAATTCAGAGTTGACTGTCTTTGCCACACTTGCCCCTCAGTGATGTTTTCACCTCTGATTTCCATGCCAGCTTCACCTTAGACACTGCTCTTCATAGGCAAAACATCTCTATAGCTCCAGCCAAACGGGCCTCAAAAATGACCTTACGTGAAAGTCACTGACATCTATTATAATATATAATAGCAATGGTAGTCAAAATAATAGATCTGCCCACCATATTCATACATAAACCTAAGCATGACATGATGATTGCTTAATTAATTCAGAGACCAAACCAGTGTAGAAGGATTTCCTCTCGATTTACCTGGTATCATTGTTATATCGTGATAGTTACCCATAAATATATAATCGAGCTTCATCTCAAAGCGTCATGGCCCCTTGAATGACTTCGCCTCTATCCATGACTGACAAATCAAGACAAACAGGACATGCTATGAACTGGACATACAATTCCAGAAAAATCCATAAGCATTCTGCCTGTGTGACAAAGCAGAAAGTCGTACTTACAGGTATTTCTTATTTTCGTACACGTCGTGCAGTTTTAACACGTGGGGGTGCTCTATGAGTTTCAGGATCGCTATCTCACGCTCTACCTGTGAAAGAGACACAGAAGCACGAGAGGTTAGAATTCGTTACTCAGAGTCAGCCTGAAGCGTTTCCTTTATTTTTTATTTATTTTTTTTTAAAAAGCTGATGTAAAAAGATCAAAATGTGAACAGTCTGGGCCCGGAGGTGTTGAGTGAGAAGACTTAAGCTTTTGCCGACTGAGGTCCATGTCAATGGCTTAGGCGTCATTCAGAGAAGATAAATACACGCTCAGTGTGAAGAATTCCAAACACACTTGTCAGTCCGGAGTACAGGTGAGTGAATTATAGATCAAGGTGAACCAGGTAAGCTAGCGAGATCAGCACATCATCTTTCTCGCCACGTGACACGGGCACGTGTCACGCATACTGGGACTGGGCACTGCCAGCCAGGACCAAGCCACCTGTTCCAGCATGTTCCAATGACCATATAATTAGAATAATTAACCACACACAGAGAATTCTTCATAGTGCAGCACACTCATTTATTACAGCAGGACAGTCATCACCACAGTGCAATTAATAGTAAGTGTGAGAACACCTAACGATTTGTTCCGTTGGACTTTCGCTGTGAAAAAAATGACATTGCATAGTGAAGCCCAACTCCTCCCGGGCTCAAAATGCCTGGTCTTGGCAAAAATGAGAATGAAAGGCTGCAGATGGCATCTAATATACAAAACGCCGAAGCACTTCCAATTCAATCTTTTATAATAACATTTATACTTCTCTTCTCATTCCAAATATTACATTATCACGTTGCATCTTATCACAGGACTTGGTCCTAACACATGGTCGCTACAAATTGTGCGTTTTGGTCTATAATATTTATAGTTCGCTAAAATAGAAGAAAAGGAATTCTTCATGTTATCTTCTAACCGCTTATCCCAGTCAGGGTTGAAGATGGGCCTGGACAAGGCACAAGGCTGAGGTACACCCTGGACTGGATGCCAGTCATGTTACACATGCTGCCTACAAGCAGAAGAAAAGAATTAGCTCAGGATGAATCAGATTAGTATCAATGTAGCTCAGCTAATCAAGTTAATCTTGTGCCATTGGGAGTTGTGGACCAAGTCACACCTCGCTCATTAAGCGTGTTTGAGAAACATTACCTATTATTACACTGAGCCAAAGGAAAGACCCCTGCAGCTGGGATCAGAAGACAAGAGCTGCTGCAGGCACAGCCTTGCATATATTTGGTCATTTGCTTTGTGCCAAATGCCTTATTCTGCTCCAGAGATATGCAAACAACTAAAGCTGTGGGGTGACATCTCCAGGGATTACCATTCAGGCTCTCCGCAGTCCTGGCCGCGTCTCTATCAGCACGTGAGCACCTATATTCAAAAGACCATCTCCAGAACAGAAGAACAAAGAGGAGTAGAAACTCTGCATACATCACTGCAAGCAGAGGGAAGTCCCCTGTTAATCTGCACTCCATTGCAGACTCATGGCATTTAACATTTGATCTTCACTAATTCTCCTTCCTCATCTCTGAACAGCAACCAATCTTAAGTTTAAGTGAGTACGTGAGGTTAAAATGACATCAGTTTTATTAATATAGCACCTTTAACAAGAAGCACTGTCACAATGCACTTTACATAGTCCTGAGCCTAGGATCCCCAGAGATTAAACTAAAGGCGACATTGGGAAGAAAAAACTCCTCCAGGAGGAAGAAACCTTGGGAGGAACCAGACTCAAGGGGGAAGCCCATCCTCCTCTGGCTGGCACCAGACAGGACAGGTCCATAGATACAATATGAAGCAACAATGTTGTAGAACACTTAATTAATCTGTGCATGGAAAAGGAAATTGTGACAACACAGAGAAGTCACTATCCAATCCATGTAACATTAAATTTCTTTCATGTTTTAATTTCCACTACTCTTTCAGATGTTAACCAAAATTTTACTTAAGTGGAATAATGCTAGACCATGTTGAAACACAATAAGTACCTTTAAAAATGATATCCAAGTTACAGTGCATTTATTATGATCTTTCCACCGAGTCCATACTATTCCCGGCTCAGTATATATGTGAAGTATGGCATAAAACAGGCAAGTACTTCCAACGTCAAGCCAGATTCCTTTCAATGCTGCCAACAGCTGAGGGCTTCCTGTTTGTTTAGCAGAAGCAGAATGACAATGCTGCACTGCTTTAGCTGTATAAGATAATCAATTTACACATGCTAGTAAGGTTTGAGTTGTTTTCTTTGAATGCCTGTTTAGGATACTCTCACCCCGATGCAGCCACGTTATTCACCCATTCAAGCCAGATCTTCAGAGTTGGATAATTATCCTAAAATGTAACTAAAAATGCCACTAATAGAACAGGATAGGCAACTTAATTACGAATACCCTCAACTGATTTTTGACATGTTCTAATCTGATCGAATAGGACAGACAGACATCAACCCAAACAATGAACATTTTTGTATATGATTTCATGTCGTCTCATTCAAATGTTCATCAGCTGACAGTTAAATCTCATCTTCCAATACAGTTTGCATGTTTAAAATTCAAATTGAAGGCAAAAAAAATCTTTGAGGATGTTTGATTTTAACTATAATATTAGTCATATAAATACAGTGCAAGGAATGTACTTTTCATTGCCGGATCCGATCAAATATGCTCTCAGATACAAGTACTCAACACTTAATGGTACGTAATTAAACACGTGCACAATTTAAATGACCTTTTTCCATTTTTGTTTTGTTCATTTCATGCAGCTTTTCTGTTCAGTTGCTGTGCACCGAACAGGCAGAAATGGGTTAGCTGGTTTTAATAAGCTGAGTCTGACAGGCAGTGGAGCTATTCAAGGGTATGCTGTGGAGGATTACGAGAAGTCTGGGGTCTGTACGTGGGTACAGCATTGGGGGGATTGAGATCCTTCTGACTCTACCGCCACCATAAATGTTTCCTTCCCCTGACGGTATTCTGTTTTCATGTATCTAATCATTATTTTGATTTCAGGCAAAATATAATTGAATGTCAATAACACACTGTCATTCCCCTCCAGCAATCCTTGGTTTAGTAGTGCGTTTGATGTAGTGAGACAGAACGCACTGTCATCCTCAGGATTTCTCTCTTCTCTCTTTGGTTTTCATGCCGCTCGTTACCACGACGCTATGGTTACGCAACCAGACGCAGAGAAGCACACCTGGAAACTGTCACGTGATACTGAGGAAGTCCAACTCAATGGAGCGGGACTGGTGACATCACGGAACCAGTAATTCCTGTACCAGCCTCGTCCATCTAACATTATGCAATCTCCCAAGCACCTGCTCCCACCTTTTCTGAATTACCACACCGTCTCTCTTCTTGTACGAACACATTAAGTCGAGTCCCAGAGAGCACAGATACGGAAGTCAAGACTGCACTCCAGACACTTCATATTAAAATAAAACAACATACACGCACGGTCAGGCACATTGCTTGTGTCCAGCTACTTAATGACAAAAGGTGTTGTGCCAGCTAACTCCCTAAGGGCCTGCTGTGTTTCTGTGGCTCATTAATGAGGAGACAAGGTACAACCATTGTAATGTGGCACCAAAGTCCAGGCAGCACCCCAGACACAGCTGTACACACAGAAGAAGAGCAGTAGGGGCAAAGTAGGGTTAATAACAACTGACCCTGAGGCCAGGCACATGAGAAACATGGACCGGATCAGCCAGTTCTCACTCCGTGTCTCACAACAACGCTCACACTGATTCTCTGCAAGTACATTAAACAGGTCGTTAAAAAACCTAATCTATGCCGGCCCAATGTGAAGATTGGAGTCAGAATACATGACTGAAGAATGAAAGAGGAAGTCACTGATCACTGAGCATAACTGATCATAACTAACAGTCCTATTACAGGAGAGTCATCTGTAGTGTTCAAGCTAAGTGGAGAACGAACGTTAGTTATGTAAGCCTTCCTTCCTCAGAAAACTGAGCACGATTTGAGCAGTACATGTTCAGAATACTGCTCCATGACTGAGGACGTTTCTTTGTTTGGCTGGCTGATGTTTTGTGGTCCTACACTCAACCAAAGCAGAAAGGAAGATATAAACTGAATGCGACTCGGGGTCTCAAAGGTTAAATATTTATGGCACAGCTGAATTATTTTTCTCAATATCATAAAAAATAACTATTATGGGGCACATGATTAGCATGTTTGCCCTTTCAGATGGTGGAAGTCAAAATTGGTTTTGAAATTGAGTGAGTCAGGCCTTGGGCTATACATTAAAATCCTTCGGAGGAGAAACATCCAATAGCCATGGTGTGGAAGATGCTATCCAGATGGGATTCCTGGAGACAGCACTGGGAAATTACTTCAGACATTCACCCATTTTGACAGGGAAAACACACAACATTTCGATATGGACCGGCCAGATTCCGAACCTTCAAATGAAGTCCAATGTACCATGAAGAAACATGATATCGTGGTTACTCTACTGCAGATAAGTAAAAAAAAAAAAAATATATATATATATATATATATAAGGGTAAAGGCAGAGCCAACTAAGAGCAGTGATAGCATGGGCATACTGAAATATTGCTTAAAGACAAAAGTAATATATCTCCCTATGCATTTTTAATGGTACATCTTTAAATCCTCATTTGCCTAGAAAGACTGATGGCACAAGACAAACACTCCTTAGTTCAAGGTACTGAGTTTTCGTTTCTACTTTCAGCATCTATAAAAAATTACACCAGGTTACCTTTTCCCCGGCTGGCTTCCATATATGTACGAATATGTACTATATACATAATGAAAGGGAACACAAACAGGGATCTTTGTGATATTTACAAAGCTGGAATCTGATTGACAGCTAATAAAAGCCAATTAACCACTCAGCAAAACCAATGAATATCAAGTAGATTTTCGGCTGTATAAAAATTAGGGTGATGGCACAACTGATTAAATATGTCTCACACACACACAGAGTTTTTTTTTTACTGTAAAGCGTTAAGCTACCATGGTTCCCTAATAAAAATCAGCAGAGCACTAGTGATAAAATTTATATATCTATAAATATCTAAATTTTTCATCCCATCTGGGTTGGACTGCGTTTCCTGAATAGACTCGGGGCCCCCTGCAATCCTAATCAGCATATGGATGGATGGATAAATATTTTATGTTTATCCAATTCAATCAAATGGCTGCACCAGAGCACTTAAACCAAGAATCAAACAACAGTGGCACTTACTGACATACCACAGTGTAAGATAATAACAGCATAAATAAAAGCAACAGAAAACAGGAAACAGAAGTCCATAGATTTATATTGGATGATCTGGCTGCCTGATGGACTTATTAACAATAAAAAGGCTAGAATATTGTACATGTGCTCTCTTCAGCCTTCTTCAGACCAGTCTTCACTCTTCTGTTGCCATATGCATGTTTATATTACAAGAAAACTAATCTCAGACCTGTATAGGGTTATAGCACTAAAGAGAATCCAAAGTGAAAGAGTCACTTGGTTCCTTTGCTCCACCCAAAATTCACATTTAAAGTAATGTTTAACTACTAGCTCAGTCAACAGTTTTCCCCTATGTCAAAAGGACAGTGACTAAGAAGGAAAAAAAATCTGCCATTCTATGGTTTCAGCTCTTCAGACTTCACGTTATTTGTCATGATATAGCTTGGGACATGTGGTGTCATCCTAAGAATGTTCAGCACCAGATTACACCCCTGTACATGTGAGATTAAACAAGACACTACTGCCACTGATCTGCCCATGTCGTGCATTTCCCACGGTCCCTCAGGAGTAAACATCCTCTCTTATTTGTATGTCCATTACCTGGAAAGAAAACACATCTGATATATACGAAATTAGTGACAAGTAAACAAACGCGGACACAAACATCCATCCGTCGGACCTCAGGGGGCTTTGCACTAATCCAAGAGGACATTCCTTTCAACCCACGTCATGTGAGAGTTTATTGATGGTTTCAGAATCCCTTGCACAGACAACAGAGACATCAAATGCAACAGACAAGAGGAACTGATCGATGCTTCAAACATGTATATTGACTGGTACAGATTCATTCAGCACTGTGGTTTTGAAACATGCATAAGCAGGTACGAATATTTGATGTCAAAGTCAAGCTTCAATTCTTGTGATGCCTGCTCTCCACTTCAATGACATGTCTTTGCACCGCCCTCCACAACACATGTTCTCCTCCAGTCACCCCAATGATCATGATGACAAATACATCATGCTGTTGCCTCGACCAATCACAGAGTACATAGACTGACAACATAAATCTTCAGTAATGGACATGTTTTGAGCTCTTATAAAATATAATGGCTAGGAATCGAGAGCTTGTAGGTCAGAGGTCATTCTACAGACTTACTTAAAAGCATGAGTGTCACTGCTATTTCCACGACCATTCTTCAAGGAAATCACTTTATGAATGTGCAGAATGCCAGAGTCAAAATGCGGTCTCTCAATACATCATTTGGTGACACAAAGGACTGAACCATTAGTTACTAGTTAGGTACGTGAGAACCCAAGAGAAGAAGGCAAGCTAATCCTCCACGCAGCTGGCGATGGAGCACTGGTCAAACACATGGTCTAATTAAGATAACTGATTTACAGATAGGGATTGCCTTTGTTACCACAGGATTTTGACTAATTGTATTAAAAACCAATTAACCCAGCAGAGTAGGACAAACACAGTTTGTGGGGAAATATCATCCTACACTCAGTAACCCAACCATGCCATTTTAATTTCTCCTCTACGCGTATGAAATACAAGACATCATTCTCAAGTAGAGCAACAAGACTTGATTATCAAACCAAGCCAACAAAAAGCTACAAATTTAAGGATGCTTGACACTGGCCAGCATGGTATTTGAAAAGAACAAATGGGCCACCTTTAACCCCAGTTTCGCATTCAAGCTTTGTTCTACACTGAAACATATATTAACTGATCAATGTCATTTTATATACATGCTTCCCAATCAAGTACTGCTAATGGAGATTCAATTACTTCTTAAATGATCGGAATTGATTTGTGCTGTGCAGGGAACCAAAAAGCCTATTTAATTGAAACTCAATGCTGGGTCAAACAGGGTAGTAGAGGGTAATTACTTGGAATCTTTGCCTCTAAATCATTGGGACCCGTTGCTGGGGCAACACGCTCCTTTTCAATGAACCTTTTACTTGAGTGCTTTTACACCGGCCCCCATGAGTGTATTCAAAGTACTGAAATGTTCCAGTGGCCTATTACACATTCAGTGACTTCATGCAAGGTGAATCAGTTGAAACTCATGATTTTTCTTTTGTTTTTTGAATAAAGCACCTTTTTTAATAGTATAGTTAATTAATAAGTAGTGCATGGAGAAACAATTCCATGAAATTTCTGTACAATGGTGGTTTTGTCGTTTTTTATACTCTCGAGTATCTCAGACGTGGCCTTTAATGTGATCTTTAAAATTACCGTGAAAATGACCAAACCTTGAGTGTGCTGTGTATGTGGGCTAAAAGACCATTGTGATAACCTGAGCTGGTGAGAATCAGACCCAGTGACCAAAAAATGGAAACGTTCTCCGCTTACAAATCCACGTTTTCCGGAAATGCCGTAACAGGCAAAGGAAACGCTGGCCAAAAAGCTAGTCACGGAGCATCATACCGCAGAGCAAACTGCACACGGATCTGCTGTTGTAAGCATGCTCAGACTCCACATGGTTTAATTTTAGATCGGAAATAAAATAACACTGCAAACATGGCAAGATCCACACCACACAGGATAGTCTTCCTCTAGAACAGAGCTTCTTGAACTTCTTAATCCGAGGATCCAAATAACAAACTTACTACCATGCTGGGAAACAAAGAAAGGATTAGTACAATGACAGCAGAGCCATACGTAATCATGTGGTGATCCATCACAAAACACATTCGCCACCCAAAATGTAAGAAACCGTACTTGAGAAGACTCCTTATAAAACATAAATAAATAAATAACCATTTATTCGATGGCGTTGTTAGGCCATTCTGTGGATATATTAAGTGTAATGACACAGACCGACCTATTCAGTCCTAGATAAAAAAAAAATAATAAAGCACCAGGGAAGAGCTTTGTGTAATGAAATGGATAGAGCTGAGGACGGCAGGCAGTGGCACACGTGTGGAGGAGAGGCCTGCTGGCAGATATTGGGGAATACCCTCACACTTGAATGTCTTCCGCTGCAGACTAGCCCCTCCAGAATCTCCCATTACTAAATAAAGACAATACTGTATATCTGCAGCTGTGCTCGGTGTTCCTCGACTCCTGCTACAGTAAAATCCATAACCCTCGAGCAGCCTTTGGACAGTGAGTCAGAAATGCATTATTAATCTTGTCCCTGGCTGAGCCTTTCACAACAAACTACATGAATTGAGCCCAGCGATTAATTTATAACTACATAGACCAAGCACCTGTCTAGTGTGTGTATTTGGAAGGGAGTGTCGAGCTGTCAGGTCCCCCCCCCCACAGGACTGTTCCCCACTCCCCTCCTCGCCTCTTTCACAAATGCACTAAATCTGACTGCAGACGGGAGGCGCAGGTGTGTGGCGCTGATTCGGGAGACAAACGGTGGGAGAGGGTGACAGGCGATGACTCACTGAGGACAGCCATCATGAGTCTGACAGGCAGAGCTCGATAAAGAGGATAGGGAGAGACCGGCAGATGAGACAGAGAGAGCTGGAAATCCCCCTACGTTGCGATCTTTTCACGTTTACATATTTACAGTTAATCTTCTCCTTCTCCCAATCAAACAGCACACAACATGTAAACTTTCAGGGAAAAAAGACTGAATTAACATTGCTCAAGCCCACTAAGCACAAAGCAGGAAAAACACAACACCAGAAACATGAGGAAAGGCTGAAATTGGGAAGCGTTACCTACGGAGGCCTTGCCGTTACCTGGTCACTCTGAAAGTTTCAGTCAGTACAGAAAGACTAGTGACAACATCTTTTCCTCTGCATTCAGAGAGATTTCAGGGTGCTTGACAGCTTTGAACTCACTAGATAAAAAAATAAACAAATAAACCACTGTGACTGGCGCAGTCTCATCTGTGCCACGATCCTCCTGGTTCTCTTAAGAATGCCGCTTGAGACTGGACTGTGACACCTGTCTGGTTACCCTGTTGCCACGTCCCTCGTGTGCAACCAACTGTCACCAATTTACAAGATAGCTTGGGATAAACAAAAACAAGATGAACCGGGCGGCTCATTTACATTTACGTTCAGTACGGTTATTTACTGCTGCAGTTATCCAGAAATGAACATCCTTACGACTTTAAACTATTTCGCATTCATTCGAAAATGATACCATCAGAGAGAGGCCATTGCAAGCATTTCTTTGACCTGTTACAGATAGTTTCAGTGTGCTAAGTAGCATCTTCCTATCTTAGCCTGCGCTATATATAGCTGATTGCCAGACGGCAAAGGGGAGAACATATGAAAGTCATTTATTTTGCTTTGTTTCTTCCACCCTTATCTTTGCAGAGAAAAGCTTACAGCACTGCACTTCCCTCTAGAGCACTAAGGAAAAGACTCTAGATCTATAATCATTTGGTTTGTGGGCACAGGGGGGTTCAGTACACAAAGGAAAATTGAGACGGAAAATTACAGAACTGCCATCACGGTGTCAAGATAACAAGATTAGGGTTAGCCGTGATTCATCCGATGCGAAGACACAATTGCAGTCCCATTTGTCATTTGGCACGGCTTATGAGAACAAAATAATATCATACTGCAAGCGTACACAGGATTATACAATGCACAAATCTGTATGGGTGTACAGACAGCTTATTTCTGTGCATCCCCAAAAGCTGAGACGACAGCATCACGTAAACTGCTGGACATTCAAGGTGCGACAGCGTGGCCAAACACACTGGGACAGTGAAAAGTACTGCAGGCTGTTGGATGGGGAAAACCACTGCGGGATAATCGGGCTTCATCATCTCGAAAGTTCTAGAAGGTGTAAGAAGACACCATACGTGCCAGTCTGTCACAGAATTGAGCAAAGACATCAAAAACCGGAACAACGATGTACCTGATTCCAGTCCTTCTGCTTCCTGTCCTCTTTCTGTCCTTGACTACATGCTTCGTGGGGTAGCTGGGGCAACTGGTAGTACAATGCCTTTAGAAGTGGGCTTATAGCCAAAAACACTGGTGTTTCAAGTCCCAGTAGGGGACCTGATTTGGTTTTTTGGAGCTCTGAGGCTAACCAAAGCTCCTTAGGTAAAACACCCAGCTGTATTCACTGGAAAAACTGTTAGCTCTGAGTAGCAGCAAGCAAAAATGTATAACAAGTAGCTAACTAATATAAAAACAAACCCAAGTACTGCAGCTGCCAGCGTGAAAAACAGTATTACCACAGAGAACGCTTTCACCTCCAGCGACCTCAGGAGCACACTGTTATGGTATGAGCACATTTGCCTGGGTCCCAATTCCACCTTCCCCCCATTTCATCCTGCTTTGAAGTGTCCATAATGAGGGGAGGAAATTGTGATGAACTTCCAGGTATTGGAAACTAGGGCTGAGCAGCCAGTAGAATCATAGTCAAATTAAGGAAATGGATTTTAACTAAAGGGTTACGGGTTGAAATCCTTGCTGGGGCTTTGATTTTGTAGCCTTGAAGCATAACAGAATATCTCCTGGGAATCATAAAAAATGTACAGATAGGTAAAAAATTAAGGCAAGTAGGTCACTTTTGATAATCGCCTTAGCTAAAATAAAGTAATAAGTGGAGTAGGGAGGGGACAAAAACTGCTCGGAGGATCAGTAAATATGCAGACAAAGGCATAAATAATCAATCAGCCAGCCAGAATAAAACCCAAGTGATTAAAACCGGATATGAAGTGCTGAAATCTACGGAAAAACAATGGTCTGCTTACAGCAGATTACCTCTGGTTAACTGGGTCTGGGATTATCTGACTGTTCTGCTTCAATGTAGAATTTTAAGCCATCAGGAAGAAGGAGGTGGGGGGCTTTAATTCTCATTTAAAGCAATTTAGCCCTTGAACATAATTATAATCATTGCCCAAGTCATGCTACACAGATAACCCACAGGCTATCGTTAACTTGAGCACACTGCACCTCCCCAGGAGCTGCGAATTCACCAGACTCTGTAGGGACACGGCATCATAGAGCTTCAGCCTTCATAATGCATGATACCTGGAGCGTTTGGGTCTCGGGACCCTGAACTGTCAACTTGATATATAGTCTTGTTTGGAAGGATGAAGTAATGTCAAAACAAACACAGAGGCGTAGCAGGGTGCAGGAAACAAACCAAGCAAACTGACTTTTGCTGCGTGCCGACTCCTCTGATCACGCAATCACATGGATCTCCCGTGGTCAGCTCAATGGCAGCAAGATGAGGGAGGCAGTTTAAAGGAAGTGGGACACAGCTCATCCATTGCACTTGGTTTTTATAAAGGAGAAGTGCATTCTTTTCTCCAGGCAGACAGATCAAGGCTAATAGAGTGGCAATGTGCCCATAGAATGACAGAGCAATCCCCAGGAATGGAATCTCACAGGCCTTACTCAGAGAGGTCATGTTTCATAAGAAAAGGAAAAGAAAGCATTATATAATCTGATTATTTCTAAATGGGACAAACCCAACTTCACTCAGGGCCTTCATTCTTTCACTGTCACCTTGGATACGTTGTCACAGTGCTGTTTGTAAATGGCTCCAGATCCATGTTATAACACTGCTTCCCACCCTTGGGCAAAAAAAAAGTTTCGGTACAACATTACGAAAGTAAAATGGCGGGAGTCATCCATCTTCATCACCGGAGGATCTGGTATTATACCTACTCCCAGGATATATATCCATTTTCAGTGCCACTTTTTCATGGCTGGGTCATGGTGAGAGCAGGTGGTGTGAGGTAGGGGACACCCTTGATGGGACATCAGTCTATCAAAGGGCACACACACAGACACTGGCACGGCACAGAACATTTATGGTTACACATTTGCGGGAGGCACGCAGAGTACCAGGAGGAAACTCAAAATATTCAAAATCTGGGATTCAAACCCACAACCCTGCCAAAGAGAGCCCACAGTGCTAACCATTTTATCAACCATGAACTGCTGCATAAAAAGACTAAATTCATAACTAGTAATTCACACTCCAAGCCACATGTTAGCACTAAACCGTTTGAGCACATAATAGTTAAAACGTCTGTGAACTACGATTAAGTAGTCTTATCAATGGGTTTATTGCATCTGGCACTTTATTTAAAATAATATGAACAGGTAAATTGACATTCAAGAAAAGTGGTTAAATTTTATGAATCCCACTGTCATAATTTTACAGTAATACTATGTAATGCTCTCAGCCAAAGACCATAAAAATGGCATATGTGAATCGATGTTGCATCGCTTGCATGAATCGGCACCACGCGGTGATGTACAACTGAGGGGTTTGCCTTTGTTCAAACGCTGACCAGCCGAGCGTCGTGAAGGCCCGGCATTCATCATTATCGGGAGCACAGGGCACAGGAGCGGCACAGCAGAGAGGAGAGAGAAAGGCTTGTCACTTAAGTGCATTTTAAATCCTGTCTGCCAGGCAAAATCTGGTTTATAAATATGCAGGGAAAGCAGTAATAGATTGAATTCTTTCACTGAAAGAAAGGCACACACACACTGATGAAATGGCTCTAGCTTTGCTGATTGCCCACCCCACATTGGGGGGTGAGGATCCTCCTACCTCTTAAGCCCATGTCCCAGCACACTCGGGTCACATTCAGAAATGTTAACCACTTGCCGAGGAATTCTGTTCCCCCTACAATTCCCCGCACGCAGCAGGTCCGATCCACCGACAATCACAATCACTCGATGGCCTCAGCTCTGCTTTTACCTGCCAAAACAACCGCTATTCACGTCGGATTGGGACACCCCTCAGCGACAATGATGACGATGAAGGTGGTGATGATGAAGCCAGCCCCTTTCTGGTGATGCCTGTTTACTTGCTCCGGGTCCTTCATCTCCCACTCTCAACTTGCTGTGCATAATGTCATCCGTCGAGGACACAGAGTGATTACGCGGATTCTATTAATCTATTAATAGATTTATTAACAGTTGACCAAACCTTAAGATCCTGTTAGCATTCATGTCTCTGCTGGTATTGATGCACCTTCTCACTGAAAAACATTCCTTATTTGCAAGAACAATGGAATTGGCATGGCACAGCTGAAGGAGTGTGCATGACACATGTCAATAGCAGTGTAATCCAATTTAACAATGCCGATTTATTAACAATAATTCACTGTTCATTCTGCATCTTCATTGGCTGGCATCTTTAGATATTAAATGAGTCATAAAGACAGATGAATAGCTGACATTATCTCTATACATAGAATGTATGCAGTAAAGTATGAGATTTTCTGTGGAGCATTTGTTCATATAATGAAAAATAAACCAATTAGATCAATTGTCCGCCACATATGAAACGTTATATGTGTGTAGACACAATGGCAATCATATTCTTTAACTTTACAAAAAAAAAAAAAAAAAACTCCGTCTCCCCAAATTTTTATTTTGCAAAATAGGATCAGGCCATTCATAAATAATTCATGAGTTATAGCACACTGTTGTGTCTGCTGCATATTAAGTGATTCAAAAGCATTTAAGCATCCCTGGGCAAGTTGAAAAATGAGATGAGCAGAATTGTTTAAATGATAAGATTTCTTTACTGCAAATTTATCTTTAAACACACCACAGACAGCTTATAAAAGCTGGAAGGTAGCTTATTATTTTATGAAGTCCTAACATTAAAATAACGAAACCTGAAAGAGATATCAGGATTAACGAGCTATCCTAACCAGCCTAATATTTAGCAATTAAGGGTTTTCAATTTTTTATTTTTTTTATTTTTTCACAAGCGAAATAGATAATTCTATTTTCACATGTTTGTCCACTGGCTAAATAAACAGCACTTATGTGCTTAGAACAAACGTGACTATCAACCAAACCATTCTAGTGGTTTTTGTCACTCATAGGTGAGATGTTATAACGACATATACTGCAATTTACTGCATATGAAGATCATTATCTTTATGATTTATGCTTATAGTTCAAAGACAAAGTCTGAGGATGCTTTTATCATTGAAAAAACATCAAAGCAGCTTCACATATCCCAAACAATTCTATAGGGTACATTTCGTATGAAATTATCATTTTACTATTCATATTTTTTTGCCTAACACGTTCTACTCCAATATGGTGAAGACTGGAGCCCAACAAGGCAGCCCTCGTAATTGCCTCAGGGTTTCTAAATTGCAGACCGCGGCGTCATTAGCTCGGCGGGGACAGCAGCACGTGGCCGCGCACGTTGCGTGGCACGCGGGTTCGAAATGCCGGGGCTCTGATCTGCACGTGGCATCAGGGCTCCCCCTTCACGAGCTTCTGCGATACAATGCGGAAAACGGCGGGATCGCTCTGTCTGCTGATTGCATAAAAGAGCCATAGCGGAAGGAAAAAGAATAAAAAGAGAGTGGCGGATAAGTTCTCAGTGGCTATACAGAACAAGTTCTGGGGAGGGATGCGAGATTGAGAATTCGCCGTGCGTGCTGCGCGAATAAAAACCCAGACTCAAAAGCCGAAGAGATCAAATCAGCACTACACGGAGGTGCGATAAGACAGGTGAACGGGATTAAAGAGAAATAATGATGAGAGAAAGCATATAAAAAGGGAGCACCAACTTCCTGTCATACATAATGACTGCATTTAAAAGAGTACTGTTTGGGCAGCAGAGCAGGAGTTCACTTGTCCCTGTGAAGGAGCATTCATTTCAGATGTGACTATCAAAATCTTTCTGTTTGCCCAACTCTACCTTAAAGAAATGCACAAACCCTCCATAACCCCCCACCCCCCTTTTTTCAACCATATAATTTATTTTCTCTATTGGCCCCAATCATCTTTAGTTCCCATGACAACCAACCCTGAAATAGCAGCATGAAACAATGAGACAGCATGTATGAAGAGAGAGATGTCTATTAGCAGTTACAGAAGATTCTTTGCCACAACACACCAAGCATTACTTTACCAATGATATTGGGATGTAAAGCAACACCGTTACACTAAAAGCGTGTATTTACCTTTCTGAAGAGAACTTTCCTTCAGTTGAAAGTGCTTACAGCAGGAGAATAAGATATTGTACTGGTCAACCCAAACCATCATGGGGATTATTTAGGGCAGAAAGTGTTGGAAGTTTGAAGTGTGCCATTGTTTTTGCTGTCTCTGTCTCACTATCTCTGACACACAAACATATAGGCTCAGACAGACAGACACAGGCAAATCAGGAAAAGATTCAGCCGCAGCAAAGAATGATCAAAGTAACCCAATGCTGATGGCATAAAGTTTAAAAAAACCGTTCCTTTAGAAAAAATGACCATATGATTAAGTATTATTTGTACCACTTTGCCTTTCTATTCCCAGTGTCACTAAGGAAATGTCCCTTGCACACCCCCAGTATGTCAGTGGCAAGGTTAAAGGACACAGTCTTAACCAAGCAGAACTTTGTTGTTGCACATATGTGAAAGGTGCTTACTAAAGCTGAATGACTTCAGCACAGCTGTATAAATAGACAGAGTTAAGCTATGTAGGTCACTTTGAATAAAAGAGTCTGGTAAGCAACAGCAAAGTTATGAATACTAACTCTATCAAATACCAAGCCAATAGCTCTGGGTATCTCCAAAGTAATCTTTACACCTTCGTTAACACAAATGCCAGATTCTCTCTTCTATATAGCCTACAGCACCCCAGCCTGAATCCTCCATATTACATGTGCATTTCATCAGTTTATTAATGATATTTCTCATAAAGGCAGAGTGCTCCATAAGCCTCCCACCCTCCGGAGAGCACTGCGTTTAGTCGGAGCGAATTCCTGCGAGGTGCGTTCATCTTCCACGCTTGTTTGCAGTATCACTGTCAGCCCGTCAGAAGCACTGAGTGAAACACACATAGAGAACTGAGAAGCAGACTAGGATGAGGTACCGGGGGGGGGGCTGGAGCTCAGGGAGACCATTAACTGACAAAGCACCAAGTCTGACCAATGCCACCTTCATGGATTTCTCTTCCATTATTTTATTAATTCATTTAAGAACTCAAATATGCTATGTTAATATAAGGTGGACAACCAAACACCTTCCAGAGGTACTCTAGTTAGACACACTGGACAGTGCTGAACAATAGCGAATGTATCTTTTTTTTTGTAAACATGGTGTATATAACATGATCTTAATGGATGTAGCTAAACCTTAGTGCTTCAGCTGATTAGTTTTTATGCCACTGAAAGATGTCATGCCTTATGATGAAGACAGACATGATGGCAAATACTGTTCAAGCTTTAGATGAAGCAATGAATCCCATTCAAAAGGATCCATCAGCTTCTTTCAATTCAAGACTAATGCACCTAAAGCCTTGAAGTTTCTTTATGAACAACACAAGACTATATGATATTCACCATTCCAACGCTGACAACATTTTCAACAGTCAATTCTTTTGCAAAGTCAATTAATACCCAACAATTTTTCACTACTGAGCATTCAGGATCAACTATGCTTAAAAAAATAAACAGAAATGGAACTGAAATGGAACTGAATTTAGGGCTGCAATAGTGGCTCAGTGCTTAGCACTGTTGCCTCATGCGTATAAAAGGATGGTGGTTGGAATCTTATTTCTACTCTGTGTGTTTTTTGGTCACCCCATGTCACACGGCTTTCATCTGGACACTCCATCTTCTGGTTATATCTGAGTGATCTGGTTATCTGGCATATCAAAATTACCCATCATGAGAGATTGTATGTGTGTGTGCATACTGGTTCAGAGCAGAGGACTGGCTTGCTGTCCAAAGTGTACCCCTGCCTTGTACAGGCTGGAACAAACTCCAGGACCCTTGTGATTGGTTAGGAGGTAGGAAGGTGAATGGATGGAACTGAATTTAACTGAGTGTTTTATCCAAGTTAACACATTACCAAACCGGGTTCAAGTGGGCTTGCAAGACACAGACATTAGTAAGGGATGTTCAGGAAGTTCAATAAAATGTAAGGTGATTTTCTGAAGAGATGATTGCCCTTACCTTCATTAGAACAGACTCACTGAGCTTCTCCCGGTTGACAATCTTTATTGCGACTTTCTGACACGTGACACAATGGACTCCAAGCTTCACCAGACCTGTAACGAGATGACGGGAGAGAAGAGCGTGTGAGAGAGATATCTGCTGTACATGCACTGCCAAACATAACACCAAAATCAGCGTCGGCAGACCCATGCTCACTGTCCAGCACAGCGAGAAAGAAGACGAACTTTTGCTGTCACATGCTCTGAGATATGGCTGAATTGGATTCAACTATTTTCGACTCGTTATGTGCAGTATAAAAAAAAAATCTCGTATCCACAAGCTGCATCGCCAGGAAGCCACAGTTCAAGATCTGCTCAGATGCATACTTTTATTGCTGAAATACAGATTTCATAACACAAGTATATATCAGGCCTTTATTGTTGATTTCCCTGTAAGCATACCCAGGAGGCCTTGGGGCTGTGAATCTGTAGGACTGGGGTAAATCTTATCATTGTAAATGCCTGTCAGGCTGTGTGCTTCCATTATACATATAGTTAGAGCCAAAATGTGATCATCTCTGACATTAATTCCATCTTGTTTATCTTGTGTCAACGGAAAAGGCGAGACCCAGGTCCCTTAAGACATGCTCTCCTGGGTTCCGGAGGCACAATGTTTGCTTATAAGAGTAAATATTTCATCCAAACATAATTGCCTCAGACAGAAGTGTGGTGGCAAATGACAATGACCAATAAATAAATAAATAAATAAACAAACACATATTGCAATTGTGTCTGGCACTGTTCGTCCTGTACAAGCCTGAAGCTTGATATGAATGAAAAGCCCCCTTTTTTAATAAACAAGAGAAACTAGATGCAGGCTTTGAATTTGTAGACTAACTTGACGATCGAGGAACTGGCCGGAGGGGCGTAGAATAGCTGTGGGGCCTCAAAGATGACGCGTGATTAAGGAACAGGGAGCACCTAATTACAGAAACGAAGAAAAGCAAATTTAAAAAGTGCTCAGACTTAAATGCACGTGGAAAAGGCTGGCGTGAGAAATTATAGGGACATTTAAATATCGAATATATGAAAAATCAGAAACTGAGGGCAAACTTGCCAGTGGTCCCTGCTGAACCCCGTTTCAAACATGATTTACAGCGTGAAAAGAGCGTGTGCTGATTGTTTAAAAGAAGAGCTTCTAACGATGAGCGTAATTAGGGGGGCCGTGCTAATTTATACATTTTCCACAACCTTGTACGTACTCAGCTGGGAGTCTCTCCAAGCTCCGAATTGCTGTGGAAATACACTCGTTTACGTTAAATAGATCCGGTCTTATTTAGAATAGACTCGAATAGAAAAGAAGAGCTTTATTCATCCCTGTGGGAAAATTGGGTAGTTTCCACATTTCCCATTTTATCAATTTATGCATTTTGCAATTCATGACTTTATCCACTGCCGACTCGTATACAAACTCATACATATGGTCCCTTGCAAAAATGTTCAGACCCTTGCCAAAATCAAATATACTGGATAACAAAATGTTAATACGTCTCTCCGTTTTTTTTTTTCAAAATAATAATGCTCAGAATTAACAACATGAGTTCTATGTCTCCAGATTTTAAAGAAAACAAAAAACTGAGATATGCCATTTGCATAAGCATTTAGACCCTTTCATTGTGGAAAACCTTAATTAAGTTTGGCGCACAAAATTACATTAATGAGCCAGCCAATTAGTTGAGTGGCCTTTGCCAGTGCGCAGTAATAATGGTTCCCAATAAATGATCACAGACAGAAAATCCCTCCGAGCATCATCTAGCATGGTGGACCCCCACCACTTTTCTGTCCATCCATAAGAACCCCCATCTGCTGTATTTGTTAAAACAATATCATTCATGTCTTTTTATTAATATTTTTAAAACCATTCCATGGACCCCCTACAATTACATTGCGGATCCCCAGCTGAGATACACTGGCTCTAGTACATCATCAAGAAATAGAAGAAGCAATGTGCAAGACAGACACTGCCAAGAACAGACCATCCCTTCAAAGTGAGCACCCAGTCAAGTAAAAGATGCCACTCTGAGGCCAACAACATCTTTGAATGATTCGCAGAAGTCAGTGTCAGGCTGTCTACGATGGGAGAGAATGTACATCGCTCGGCATTTATAGAACACTGCCTTATGTGTCCTGTATGGAAGGGTGACATGGAAGAAGCCATCGCTTCTAGAATTTCCAACAAAGAACCTGAGTGATCTGGCAAAAAATGACAAAAGTTACCGAGGGCGGATGAAACAAAAACTGAATTTTTTGGACTTCATGTAGAGTGTTGTGTTTGGCTGGGACCTAAAACAGCTCCTCAGCCCTGTAGCACCGTCCCAATGGTAAAGCATGGTGGTGGTACAATAATGCTGTGGGCTTGAATTTTATCAGCAGGGACTGGAAAGTCTGAAGCCTAAAAGGAAGAATGGACAGGGCAAAATACAAACAAATACTAGAGGAAAACCTGCATCAGTTTGCTAAAGACATAAAATTGTGGTGAAATTTCATCTTTCGGCAGTACAACAATCCCAGACACAAGGGGAAAACCACCCTGGAGTGACTTCACAAGGGGAAAGAAAGCATCCTAGAGTAGCCCAGAAAATGTTCACTTGAATCCAAATGAGAATCTGTGCCATAACTGGAAATCCACTACCCAGAAGACACCTCCAACACCCTGAGTGACGCGGAACAGATCTGCCAACAAGAACCGGGCAAAAACAAAACAATATCTTTTAATGTCATACTCTACACCTTGTAATTAAATAGTTACGACTATAATTATTTTGAATGAAATATTAGGCCTACATAGAAAGAACATAATTTTGTTATCCAGTGAAATGCCCGATTTTGTAAAGGCACTGCAAGGAATGTGTTAGCATCTATACTGCATGCAACAGACAGACAGGAAATTATACACACGTGTGTGCGTGCACACAAATCTTTGCTGGGAGCAAACCCTAATTACTAATCACACGTAATGAAGGCGATATGGTGAAGGTGTCTGTTGATTTCACTTGTGAGGGAGACTGCAATATTAGTCCTAAGCTTGTAATTATGATGCGTTAATGGAATGGAGCCCAATTTAATCTAGCTCAGGGCACAGTCATTCTGAATAATGCCTTAAAATCGCACTCCGCACAACCACAGAACTGTGCAGACAGGAGTGGTACAGGGGTAAGCGATTTGCTCATTTGACCTGCCTGACATCAAGAGAGAGAGAGAGAAAAAAATTATCCGTTAGAAGAAACATTTTAACGTTGCCCATCCACATTCCAAATAATATCAAAACTTGCCCTTTCCAGCCAAATTCTGGACATGAGGCCGAGTGTAAAATTTTTTTAATTTGCAGAAAAGAAATGAACCACTCACAAATCCACGGCACCGACAACTTTAAGCCGTGACGCAATCCAGTAGGCAACTTGCTCTCCGCCCTTTGATCAACTGTAATTTAAAAGCATTCAGATTGGTAAAGAGGCTTTGTGGGACTGAAGATTCTGAAGCCACAGACAATGAGGCTGATTTTCTGCCTCCCCCTTTGGCTTCCTGCTCACTGTTTTCAATATTTGAATGAAGGAGTAATTTTTCACTACCACATACGTATTTAGTATGACAGAGATATGAGGGGAGTAACAGAGGATTCAACCGGTTTTGTAACCATCTCTCACAAACAATGAACCAGCAATACCAGATGTTCACTGTCCCTTTAACTGCTTTTGTCTTCTAGAAAGTGAGCTTTCCAACTAACATAACAGGAAGGGATGCAGCTTTTCACATTGACGGCTTTGTTTGGTCACTGGCAAATCTCACCTGCCAAACTGTTCATAGGTACAAGCATTTGTAAACCTCCCTCCAGCAAATACGCAGAAAAGCTACAAAGAAAATCCAGCCTATCCGCAGTCGGGGGAAAGCGACGGAGCCCCTCTTGTAAAACACCTGCTGACAATAACAAACCCTGACTGTGCGATGGGTGAACGCTGGACAGAGTTGCAGATGGAGTCCATTCCATGTGCATTCTGTTAGCGCACTAACACAACTAATCTGGAGCACTTAAATAAGCCGATAGACCGGCATGGTATTTTTAGCAAAAGCTCAGATAGTCGTTAGTGTGCTGAAAGCTGATATGTATCCAGACTTTTAACCCAATATAGTCATTTACAATTCTAAGTGTGTATCTGGGGAGGCCAATCTTAGAATACACTTCCTGGCAGGCAGGCTGCTTTCTTTTCATTCGACGGGGCACACGGCACCATGCAGGAAGGCCAAGAGCGATTAGAGGAAAGGCGCCTCTCTCCCTGCTGGATACTGGCAACCTGCAAGTGCCTGCCAGTGCTCCCGGAGATGCTTACGCAGCATCCAGACAACTGAGCCAGCTTAAATTCTCACGGATGCTATTCCCAGCCCTGTTCTGCAAGAATCCTTCACCACCCCGGTCCCAGTCATCAGATACAATAGTGCTATTTGATATTGTGTATAAATTAGGGCTGTCAAAGATAACGTATTAATGCTGTTAATGTTATTAATACATTTTTTTTTTCTTTTTTAAATTAACTTTAAATTTAGTATAATCATAAGTTAACATGCTAATTAACGCATTGACGTTGTTCATTTTATTAATACAATTTTATTAATGCATTGTTAATGAGTTAATGTGTTCACTTTGACAGCCCTAATATAAATATATTCTTTTTAAAAAAACACAGAGAAACAGCAGAAACCAGAATCATCTCATGGGTGCAGGCTGACCATCCAAAATGAAACACAGATCTGATAAGAACGTAGAAGGGCCGTTGCGTGTTTTTGTGGGAAATTTCGTGCCTACAGGAAACAAAACCTGCAGCACTGTTGTTCTTAGCAAAAGGAATATTTTCTCCTTCACATCTTTACCACTTTACATGTAGTTAATAAAGTAAACCAATCAATGTGAGCTCCACATGTCCTTTATTAATAACGAATGCGTGTTGGTGAAATGCAAAGGCTGAAATTAAACCAAATTCATTCAAAAAACTGAGCCGCATTGTAACATTTATTTACTCCCTTCATGCCCTACAAACTCTTCTCAGTCGAGGAAACCAACAACAGGAAAAGATTATCTAAAATGTCTTAACTGTGAGCCTGGAAATTCTGACACTTGGATATCAAACAGACTACCGTGCTGCAGATTAGCAGCTTCCTTCAAAAGGCATTCGTCATCTCGGCTAGGGGAGTACAGTCAGGCGGTCTGAGACAGCCCCCCATTAATTGTGAAGCGCCAGCGTTTCGTGGCGGTGTCGGGCATATATCAAACGCGGTGGGAGGCAGCCAGTCGAGAGAGATGAGGAGAAACAGGAAGGCGGCATTTACGAGGATCCATCCCGCACAGCACATATATGAATCTGGCTATCGTTGTCATATCCATCACCATCGATCCCCTGCATCATGTAGCCCCCAAAAAACAAAAGGGGGGGGGGGGGCCAACTGCTACTGCCTATCATTTGGAAACCTCTATGCTTCACTGACTTTTATCTGAGGCTGACGTGTTTTAATTATTATTTGGTGAGAACATTCTGCCTTCCTCCTTGATGAGCTGCAGGAATGTCACAATGGCTTCTTTGTCTTGCAGGAAATGCCACCTGCAATTACCCTTAATTGTACGGAATCCCCTCCCCCAAGCTCAGTTAGGAGGCATGACAGGAAAAGCAGATATCACTCAAAAGCTGAAACTGACATCACTTGAAGCCCCTTCACCTTCACCTATAACTTAGCTATGATAAAGGATGATTACAACAAAAGAGATGTATAATCTATACAAGCACGGCAGCGTTCAGCAAAGAAGGGGCGGCAATCTCAAAGCCATTTTGGGCTCCATGCACGGCTGTGGAACGTGCCGCATTTCTTCTTGGCCGATGGGGCAGCCGTTACTTTAATGAACGACATGGATGCCTCCAAAGCTGGGCTTGATTAGTGCCATTGAGACTAGTCTGGCTCCTTGGCTAATTTCTCATCAGGCCAAATGGACCCGGAATCTAACAGAGGAACTGGGACCCCCCCCGCCCCGCACCACCCCGCCTTCTCACCCTTGGTGGGATCCCGTGGCGTGCTTAATGGTGGTAGAAAGGGAGTCAAAACAAAGCAATCAGAGTCCTACTGGGGCCCCTTCATTCCACTAAGATCTATTTTTAACATGTCTAGTCAGCATCAGTGAAATGAATGCATAATTATGGCTTAATTATTGACTCAAATGAGGGTTGTGTTCTCTGGCATGGCCAAATACATGCAACAATTACTACAGAAAAGGATAAGCCAAAGACCAAAGCTAGAGTTAATTTTGTGAGCCAAGGCAACAAGAAAACCATATTCCTATCAGTGCATCCTCACCCCAATGCATTTATATATCAACATATTTTTTTTACATTGATCAAAATCCCTTTGAACTAATGATCATTATTTAATTTTAATCAACCTTTGCTGAGTGAAGCTTCTCAAGCGCCTAAGAAAAAGCAGATCACAGTCAAGGCACTAGGATAATGTCACTTCAGTGCATTTGTTCAATTTGTAGTACATACAATTGCTTGACCCACGGTCGGCTTGCCTACTTGTCGATGTTCATTTCCTCCTGACGAAAACAACATCTGTTTCATTATACAGATCAGTATCTGTAGTGCCTTATCACTGTCAGAACAGAGTCACTATAAATGCGTATGTGAAACATCTGACAGTCTCACAATGACAGAGCCACACTGAGAAACATCACAGCTCTGAGATGATACATTTGTGAAGTGTTATGAATGCCACCAACCAGCAGGGGGCGGAGGTCCAGACATAGACTTGCTGACAGGGCCACCCTTTCATGACATCATCACAAAAATGGATGGCCATGTAATCTAATAGTGTAAAATTCCTGCATTCTCATTAACAAATACCATTCTAATAATCACCCACACCAAGATGTCAACGCGCATCATAATCAGTGTCAGCTGGTACAAAAGGAACATCTGCAGCAGTCACAATATTATTCAATTTTAATAAAACCCTAAAAAAGTAAAGCTGGAGTCTGTAAATTTCAATACACCGATTCTGATATCATCTACGATTTGCATTTTCTTGAAAATGCACCGAAAATCACTCAAGCATAGGTCCGCCATAGCATGCTGAAATCAATAGCGAAGAAATGACGATATACACAAACATCAAAAGCCAAAGCAAACAATTCATTTCATTTTAAATACATTGTGTTACAAGGTTTCAGATAGGAACTTCTCCATGGCATTGCATTGCAAAGTCTGCAACAGTGACATTCAAGAGTCAGCAAACAGAGTCAGCAGACTTGGTGACCTTGTTTGGTTTGATGCTATGCCTGGGAAGCAAAAGCTTACAGCCACTTTTCATGTGTGTATTAGAAAAAACATTGTACATTGCTGCTTTTCTTCATAAGCTGGAAGAATGCAGAGGAGAAGACCTTGTAGGACCCAGCAGATGGACATGAATCTTGAGCCCTCTTTACTGTCTGTGTCCGAGTCATTGACCTTCAAATTAATTCTAGTGGCCACTGCCCTATTTGACATTTGATCACAAACAGCTGGGTTGTAGTGTGGGAGTGCACCTGATCCCGAATCAGATCTGAGGTCTATGAGGTGTGGAAAATAAAGGGTCTCTTTCTATTTCACTCGCCGCCGTGTCTCCACCTGTCACCCCCATTAGCTCACTGTATCTATCGGCTATAAATTCTTATTAAATCAGCACTCGGGAGTCCGTCTTCTGAAGAATCTTAAAAAAACGTCTGCTGAACGGCAACACAAAAACGTTACGCATCATCAGTCCTGGAAGAGGACAGCTTTGTACAGAACACAACGCTAGCTGCTGTTATTCTACACTTTAAAGTCCATTTTTAAAGAAACGGTGCCGACGGCACAGGATAACTAGGGAATCGTAAGCAGGACAGGAAGGAGCTGTTCGGCTTGACCCTGGGCCGTCCCTAGACTGTGTGGTTTGCAGTTGAAGCTTCCGTGTGTGTGGGGCCCCATCTAGCAAACTGTGTGGTAATGAGCCCGCCTCAGGAATTAGTGAATGATCAGGAAGGAAAGCCCATTCTCACGGGGCTTATTGGAATGGAGCTTCAGCATGAGTTTTCAATTAGTCCTCATCAAGAACACTTAGAAACAAAAATAAAAACATGGTAATGGCCCAGATTATGCCCTGAATCTGGGCCTGATCATCAAATGTCGAGACTTTTTATTTATAGTAATTAGTCATTGCATTACAAAAAGAAAGAAGACAGATTTACTCAGAAGCAAGAGGCTGCATTAATTCCAAAATAATACTTCAAAATGGCATTGTTTATGCTTAGATGGATCGAGTACAATATAACAATCTATACACTGCGTGAGCTTAATTAGCCTTTTGTTTAAATCAAATATTCAATGGGAACTGCATTAAAATAAAATGAAACAGTTTGAACTGATTCGGTGTAATGAGGTTTCATCAGCATCTTTTATGTGTGAAGCAGATCACTTCCACGTGATCAGCGGCATGATGATGGACGCGGGACATTGAAATCCATCCCACCCCCCACCAGCCCAGTCATCAACTTGACAAGGTTCTCTCTGTGTGATGAGAGATTGGAGCAATAAGTAAATAGATGATCTCATTTACTTCCGAGAAACTACACAAATGGCCATGACTTTCATTGAAGAGCATGTAAAAAATGCTAAAAACCTGAAAAACATTTGTGTCCCCCAAGCTGATATAAATTATATTGATAAATATGAATTTGTGGCAGATTTGACTTTGACACTTCAAAGTATTGCTGGTGGCAGGCTAATGAACACACAATCAAATTCATCTAATGATGACTGCATAGAATATTATTACATAATGACACGAAGAGTTAAAAACCAGGAGCTAAACACTGCTGGCCAAACTGAATGAGATTGTGTTTGAAATTCACAGTTCGAATCATATATGTGTTTACTTCTATATTATTTATAGGAGAGGCCAAAAGTTTGCATACACCTAGGCGAAAGACCTTCACAACTTCACATATCATGTTACCATACATTCCCTGTGTAAAGTCAATCAGGGTATCAAATTCATACCTAGCGAAGGTCAAAGTAAGGATAAACTGATATAGAAGGGAAACTGACCATTGTGAAAATCTGGCCAATTGGCCTTTTACTGTCCACTGTGGCTAACAAAACCAAGAGGATCTCTTGAGTCATTGACATGAATGGACTTACAGTTCGCTGTTGTTCGTCTGGCACGTTTCAGTTACTCAACTTCAGGCTTCTATCACATATCAGGGAGACTCTCTGGTTCACAAGTCAGCCTGGCCTCGAGTTACCTGCATATGATCCTCCGCCTGGCTGTTTCACGCTAAACCTCCATCTCTTATCTCCATCTTTTCCCTACAATGGCATGTTCATTTGGGCACATTAAAGCAGTCGGTTTGACCCATCGAGCGTGGGTCGTAAAAATAAACAAATGTACATCGTCACATGGTTGGCCTTTGCTTCCGTAGCTTCTTGCCTGTGAGAACAGATTAGGGCTGCTTTCCCAAAAGTGTGCTGACTGACAACGACTTTGCTTCTCGTAAAAAGACTCCATCAAAGTGGCAACTGCTTCTCACAGCCAACCACGATTAAAGAAACGTTCATGTCCCTTATGCTCACTTCACAACAATAATGAAAGCGGAACCTCCCGGAGAATTCTGCAAATGCACGTGCTGGAAAAGCTCTCTCTGTGAATAATTGACATGATTTCTCATGTGAGAGTTCCATTCTGACAGCGATAAAAGTACTGTACCAAATCTGGTTTACTCTGTAAAAATTTAACTGTACATGCAACATCAAATGGTGCAAGCTATGTAAGCCACTCTGAACAAAAATATCCAGTAAGCATCTACAATGTAGTAGCCATAATGAGAAAAATATGATGATATATCATATTGATTGTTTTTAGCTATCTATTACTACTGCAGAAAATTCACTTCCTTTAGGGCAGAGTTAAAGGTTGGAATGGGGGCGGGGTTATATTATATTAGTAATAATATTGAACAAAAGGTCTAAAACTGTGCTACCAGTTGGGGTGTGGCATGTTGAACAATCACACCTTTTCTGTTTACATTTTAATGAGCAGGCCAGAGGTCCAGGGTCTTGATTCAGGCATATCAATATCCCCCGAAAAGGACACAGAAGTCTTTTAGATACACATTGTTTTGTTTTTTTTTAAATTCTTGGTTAAATGAACTATAAGCAAACAGAACAATAAAGCAGACACGCTAAAGAAAAATTAATGCTCATTATACCCAAATGGGTCATAGATTATTTATTAAGCAAAAGCACTGATCAATCTTCACAGTAGCCTATTCTGATATTGACAACTACTGTACAAACAAAATACATGATAATACACACAAGTGAATAATTAAACCAAAGTCTGATCTTTCACATGGAGGGGGGGCTCGTGGCGGACACCGGTATTCAACATCAACTTGAGAGGAAAGGGGAAAGCCTGGGGGGGGGGTACAGGAAGGGGGAGGAGCAATTAGTCAGGCGTCCATCATCAGGGCCCTTGACATCTTTTTCAAGTAGTGGTTAATTTGTATAGCTGAGCTCCTGACTGAAGCGGCTCAGCACCGTCAGCAAGCTCATCATACCGACACCTGCTGCATATTCATGGGCCGGGCAGGGGGGGCTCCCATTAGCTGCTTGATCCCTTTCGGCCCATCGCTCGCAGACCCTCCCCCTGTCTCGCCCCCCCCCCCCCCCCCCCCCCCCCGGCCCCCCCAAAAAAAACCCCCCGGGGGGGGGGGGGGGGGGGGGGGTTTCTGACGGTCTCTGGAGAGACAGCAGGAGAATGGTGATGCAGGTGGGAGTGTGTGTGGGGTGGGGGGGTGCGTTTAAGGTGAGTGCAGTCCGGGTTAAAGGCTGATTCAGCTTTACACGTGGTAGTGAGTGGACACAGGATACCCAATGGGAAAAATATGGATTCCTGCCTCCAAGACAAATCGATCTCTCATGTGTAGGAGGATCGGCCTCTGAAAAGAATCCATTTGAGAAGGCGGGAGCAAGCGAGAGGAGAACACAAGCAGAGTCTGATGGATGGAAGGCCCAAATGCAGCACTGCAAAGCGTGCAACAGGCATGCCTGGCTTTTCTGGAAAGTTACATTCTAAAGAAGCAGAACATCTCTGAGGAGGGCTAGACCGCCTGGTTCATGTACTTTGTTCTCCTTCGCTAAGGCATACACCATAATTTTCCTCAGATTAAAATTAAATATGTGTAGGATCATAAAAAGGTGACCTCCCCAAACCATTCTGATATGCTGGAAAGAAACTCACAAAGATGTGTTTATGAAAACGGAGAGCAAAAATTTAAAATAGCCAGAATTCCAACAACCCGGTGTTGTTAAATAGGTCGAAGATGTCCACTATTCTTGCAATGTTGATGAGAAAAGACCAACCTGCTGTTAGCCTGCCCCCCGATCTGTTAGCCCACCCCCCTGACCGGTGATATGATGATCTCCCAGTATCCCACCCCTGCTGACGACACATGACGACCCTCATCAAGGCTGACCCTCACATTGTGAACAAGGGAGGGAAGGAAAGAGGCGGCCCTGGCAAGGACAGGCGACACCGGCCACGCTCAAGAGGAGCCAGTCGCAAAAAGCCGGGCATGTGGGTGGTCCCGCAGCCGGGCCGGAGAGATTGGCATCCCTGTGCCAGGCGGAGCCAGGGATCCAGACACCTGTTACCAACAGCCGTATGAAACCCCCTCCCCCTCCCCCTCCCCCCCACCAACCTTGTAAACAGGAAGAGGATTAATGAGGCTGGGGATGCAGGTTGGTCGCGCTGCCAAGTCCATCGTTTGGGTTTTAAAGCAGGGATAGTCCACGGCGACTTCCGTGAGGTTAAGCACTCATTTTTATGACAGCATGGAGACAGGGAGCACATGCTGAGAAGAAATCTGTAGCCTGCTGTCCTGTACAGGCCCAGGTCAAAGAGCTTGTGCTGTCTGTCTCGCTTCCAGGTCTTGAAGGCCCCATGTCACATGACACGGCTTTATTACCAAACAGATTCGTGTTCAGTGTCTTTTATTGTGCTGGCAGATCTACAAAACCTTTTTACATAAATTGCAAAAAAAAATCAGTATGCAAAAAGTTGCACGAACATTTATAATTTTTTTGTTCATCATGATACCAAAATATTACTTTATCTATAATCACTGAAACAGCTTCTATCCTTAAACCTTTTTATTCAAACAGATAATTATCAAGTCAAATCAGGTCAAGTATTTCAAGGGTTTAAAAAGCATGAAGCCCTTTGGTCCAGTGCCTTACCCGCAAGTCCACACCATTTCTTAGATGTGGTAACAATGACAACATTTGTTGCCATTTTCATGAGATAATTGGAACAGTGACATTCAGTCAACACCATGCCAATCATTCATGGTATCACGTATGCACATAGACAGGCAGACAAACAGACTCACAGTTCTTAAAATCTATTTAATATGTGGTCCTCTCAATGGGGATGCATCAGATATTAAACTGATAAGAACAGGTGCTGCACTTGATCTTAGCCCAAAGGCTGAGAAGCAATGATTTATGATGCTATTTTAAATAAGGACACAGAAATGTGTGTACTAAGTTATGTGTTAACACCACAGAGATAAGCGATATTGAAATCTGCGTTTCTATCCATACAATCATATTCCTCTGTATCCCACATCCTATTTTAGAGACCTGGTCTCACTGATGACATTATTAATTACCATCAGAGACTGATGCTTGTCAGTTGCTGTGTGATTCCTCCCAGTGACAGACATGAACAGTTTGTGTCATGGTTTGTGGGGAAGGACCTCTGGCACTCCTGAACTTTTTGTCAGAGTGCTGTAGACAGGAAAGGGCAAGGTCATTTTTAAACCAGGAATAAGAGATTTTACCAATGTAGTAAAGGAATCCATCTCATTAACATTGGTCCACATTAGAGTCCCTTGAAAACTGTCTTTCTTTTCAAATGACGTCCTAGAGATGGAAAAAGCTGCACTCCATGTGAAAAACATACATGTTGTCTATTAAATACATTTGTATTAATGCACTTCTTCAAAAACAGTCTTGTCAGAAATTTGTAAAATTGGAGAATCCCAAGCAAGCAGTGACTGATTGGGATGTGCTATATCCATTAACGTAGATTCCACTTGAATTTAGCTAATTTGTCTGCATATGTGTTTAGTAAACACACCCTTGGCTGTATGAGATCATTGGCAGGTGTTGCTGGAGACAGACCCTGCTCTATCCTCAAGACCTGTTGGAATCCATGCCAATATTTGATTTACAGTGGCCTATAGCAAATAAGCAACAGAGCAACCTTTTTCTCTGAAACAACACTGAAGAAAGTGTGATTCGGTGCACCTTTGAAACCCTCGAACACCAAATATATCAAGAGGTGCTACCTGCACGTTGAAAGGATCGCAGGGAAAACAGTGTATTGGGTATACCCCGTAAATTAACTCGTTAAATCTCTTACACATTTTATTGCTGCCTAATTTCAGGCCTGTAGTTTACTTTACTGATCTTTAATGAGCAATCACGCCCTATGCAATTGCTCCTCATTAATATTATAATCCCTACTGCCTGCCTACTGCCAGCTGACGACTGACGTTTGATGGTTGGTCACAAAATGGGTGAAATAGGGTGCTAGTCGGCAGACCAAGGAACTCAATCGTGTAAATTATACCAGATTTTAAATTAGACACTGGCCCAGTAATCTTTCAGTATTTTTTTTTTGTTTGGACCAGAAAAATGGCAGCCATACATATCAAAATATTAATTTTCTTAAACGGCTTTGATATAACAAAGAAACAAAGTAATCTTTGGGAATTCGGGGCTATTCTCGATAAAGCATGGTATTAAAGACGTCTGTAGATGATGAAGCCCATCACCGCTAATCTGGATGGACAGCGATAATTAAATCACCAGAAGATGCCATCAGTTGAGTAAATTCCTACTGTGTCAGTTTTAGGACATTCATTTCTGCAGATGGAAAAAAAAATATTTCTTAAACTGGTTCTTTGTCATCAGTTATGTTTCTAGTAAAGGTCTTAGTCTTAGTTTTGATTCATATCTAACAGCCAAGACCTCTGTGTACAGTGAGTGCCTCAAAAAGACCAACCCTCCCCATATTTCACCTATCAACGGCCGGGTGCATGGCACGCTACGAACGGTGAAACCCGAGCTATGCATCACGACGTGTTTTCTGCCAGGACTCGAGGTAATAACTACGAGAAAACCACGTTGACTCTTACTTTTCCTTTCATGCCTTGATGTTATGTCAGCGATCGATCTGTGGGCAGACAACTCATTTCATTTCCTCGACACGCCATGATGGAGCTGCCCTGACTTATTTGAAACCTTCAATTTGTCCGTCTGAGAGCTTGGAAAGTCCTGAGCTTGGGAAGTCTATTGATCCACTATGGATGGACGACTTGGGCGGATGCAGAATTTTTCATCCCGGCTTCTTCTTTAAGCTCCCACGACAACTCCATCTACGCTCTGCCTGTATGATACGTCCATGTATGTTCAACTATTACAGTGGGCACATTCTGGGTCCCTAAATCCGTACCTACAATGCTGCTGCTAATAGTTAAATTAGTTTAACAGTAAAAGCCTGGTTTTCTATACTCGTTTCCATTTAGACATAAAGCTCTAGCAAATAGGACCATGGGATGCTTTCAAAGACACCTTAAATACAGTAGTTTTGCCATGCAAATGACCCTGTAGCTTCAATCTGAGAGTTGCGTGGCGACAGAAGAGTTTAAGTCAGGAAGACTCCAGGCTAGTCGGGGCTTCAACCTGAACATCTCTCTCGTTTTCGTTCTCCACCATCGTGCAGGAAGAACCCCTAGAGCTAACTACTTATATTTTATTCACAGAATAGGAATGTACAGGAAGCAAAGGTAAGTCGGAGTAACAGAACTTTTCCTGAGCGTTTTTTAATTATGTTGACAGCAAAAGATTCTTGTGGGCCTCCGTCGTTTCAGGCTTACAAGGAAGCTGCCACGCTCATGCAGGAAATATTTAAGTACAAGGAGAGGAGTTAAAATTAGAATCTGAGGAATCTGTTTATCTTTCAACCTTTTTTAAGGCGTGTTGAGTTCAGAAGGGAGTAATGTAGTTTTTCTCCTTTCTCCATGTTTTCATAATTTTTCAATTGTTTCCTGCAGGCTTTTTTTTCAAGAGGAAGTGCAAGGCCCACATCTGTTTATATCCACAGAAGAGAACTGCTGTGTTACAGGCTCAGGGTCCGCGGCACTGCTTCGACTCATTAAAAGTTACAAAATCACAGGCAGGAACGCTCGCGACGCTGGCTGAGCAGCGTAAGAGTGGAGTTAATTAGAAGGCCTGGGGGGATTACAGGGTGCTGTAAGCTCCCCACGCCGCACAGCCTGGCGTCTGCGCCGCAAACAGTTAAACCGCCATGCACCTGCTGCGGTTCCGCCGACGAGCCCCGCCGCAGGCTGAGGCGAGACGCCATCGAGAGGCGCTCTTGCCTGGAATTCGAAGAGGCGCTCCACCTGACTCTAATGAAATCAGCCAATTTGGTTGAGACAGAAGTAGGCCCGGTGAGCGGCGGCAAGACGTTTCGTTAAAGCGAGGTTCTACTTCAGAAGGCCCAGGGAGCGGCGGTGGGGGCAAATCAGGCCAACCGAGAGGAAAGAGGCACCTCATCAGGGCTGGATATTGTCAGCCTAGCTCCTCTAATCCTGCCGAGCCTGTCTAGCACTAAGCAGGTCGCCGTTTTGCCCACCGAATTCTCACTTCCATGCTCAGAGTATCACGGTCAGTCCCTGCGTCATACCCTAGCTGTGTGGATGCCGATTGGCCCAGTCAGGCCCTGTGAATGGAGAGGTGCATGCTGGGATTACAGTGATATAGTGACACAGGAAAAAAATACTGCGCTAACCAGACTGCCAGACTACTAACTGATAAAAGAACACATCATATTTATCTAAATTAATCAAATAAAGAAACAGGTATATTCATTACCATACCATGTATTACAATATCAGTTTGAAATATCAATTGAAATAAATTAACAACATACAATTGCTAATTTTACTATGTTATGTCTTGACTTTTTAACCAAAAAATAAATTAATTTTAAAAGAATATTACAGTTTATCCTTAACTCTTTGTCACCTGGAGCCGGTTGAGTGAAGCCTGGCCATGTTCTGTCAGCACCAGGGGTCGATGTGTTGTGTCAGAAAAGCGTGAAAACACGTTCTGGTGCCTGTCTGCCGCTCAGAGTGAATGTCAATCATCCATCTGCCCAAAACCTGTTTTTAATTGGTCAACTGGGGACCTGGGTGGATCATACAACTCCCCCTGCCTGCTGCGATTGGTCAGCCTAGCTTGTAAAACACCTAGCTAACCCCTTTGCCTGGCAACAGCGCACCAAACTTACCAATGACGTATTTAAAAACCTTACCCCCCCCAAGAATCAAAGTAGGATATAAAACATTGAATCGTCTGCTTGCCCAAACACACCCACTTCCACCATGGTTCCACTACTGCATTGGTACAGCACCGCCTAGTGTGTGGTCTTAAATCCCAGCCGCCCACCACCCCCAGCTTTATATTTTGGATAGGCGGCAGGACCCTCCCAATCAGACTCTGCCTGTGGAGACTCTCAGCTTCATGTTCTAGGATCTTGTCCTGGATGAGTAATAAGGAATCCACTGACCCACTCCAAGGCCCCCTAGTGGTGTCCCTGGAACCCCAGTGGCCTGGACAGTGGAATGTTCTGGCAGATCATTGTTTCATATTATGGAAACAGAAGTAAAACGCATCTGACACTGCATTAAGCTAAGGCCTGGCTGGGGCGACCGCTTACGTGAGAGGAGGAAACACTGTTTTGGGCTGAAACATCAAAGCAGAAAAGGCCCAGCGGCCCAAATGCACACACCCACGTAGACAGAGCTCTACCGCAGGGCTGCCCCGGGGGGCAGCTTTTAACCATAGCTTTCTCTGCAGGTACGTCTGAGTGCACTGGCGAGACAAAGATGGGGGGATGAGATGGGCGGGAACGTGCAGCGTGTTGTCTGAAGAGGATGGTGGGGGGGGGGGGGGGGAGTTTCTCAGGCACCACCAAAGAGTATACTCACCGGCCGTCAGGGGATGCTGCTCCGTATCTATCAATGCAACCGCGGAGAGCGATGAGCATTAAAAATGCATGGCAGCTGGGAATGGATTAGTGGCTACCAGTGGAGGGGGGGGGATCGGGACCACAGCACTGGGGGAAGTGAAGTCCAGACCCCCACAGCGGCCCACACCCTTATAGCTGCTGTTTATGGTAGAGAATTTGGGAGCCCAATTGAACGTAGAATGCACGATGCATCATGTGAGGAATCTGGCCAAAGTGTCCAGGAAGGGACAGTAATTGAGTTCATTGATCAAACACAGGGAGTTGTCACCCCCCCCCAGAGCTCTGCTGTCTCATCTGAAATTCTTTTTAATATTTTTAGAAAAAAAAGAAAAAATAACTCTTACATCTTACAGGTAAATAAGGCTCTAAATTAACAATTAGTGAAATCTTCATTAAAGATTCTTACATCCAAGCTGGGAGGATTGTCTTTTGCATAGTCCTGAAACCATAAGTGTCTTATTTAGCGTCTTCACGCAAATTAAACCGCTTATCAATTCGGATCAGGATTTTGCACCAACCAAATGCTTCAGAACCATCCGGTATGCGGGTAAAATGAATGAATTTGGAGCTTGATCACTCGGCTTCACGCTTCTTTTTTTAAGCATGCTAAAAAATGAGGTTCATGCTCATGTGTCGCCACGCGGTCACCAGTTTCCTTAGTCTAGGGTTCGAACACAGAAACGAGCAAAGTGTCGGCTGCACAAATCTGCCCGGTTATTTTCACCTTGTCATTTATTGTTGTTTTAACTCTTCCATCTGTTTCCCTCGACTGAAAAAGCCATTTATTGCCAGCCAAGTTCTCACAGATTTCAGGACCAATCAGGCGCGCACACACACACACACACACACACGCATACACACACATACACACACACAAAGGTATAACAGTTGTGGCTTCAGATGGGAGCCTAATCCTTTGATCACATCACTTAGCTTGGTAACACTGTGATTGGGCCAAGTCACTAATTAAATTCCGAGGCCCGTAGACAGGCCTGGAGCTGGAGTGTGACGCGGCCCATCTGCTGCTCGCTCTCCTCAGCCGAGCGGCACGCAGAAACGGCGCTAACCCTTCCGCAGCGGCAGCCACCTTCGTGTACGTGTTTAATAATGGGCCGTCGTGTTCGCTGGGCATAAGACCGAAGGGTCACAACAAGTCACACGACCTCTCTGGGCCATCTCCGAGGGAGCGAGCGCCACGGTGGACGCCCGAGTTCCGTCCGACACGCGGGGTGGCTTTCTGATTTCCAGGATTTGGCTGGAATTAAAACACGATGGACAGGTGACAGACATACAGTCTTAGGTCTACCCCCCATCTTGCATTGTCCAGTTTTTGAAGTGACTGTGAATGGTTTTTTGTTCTGTTGTCCTGTGCTTTTTTTGTCTGTATGTTGCACTGCTGTTCTTGGAGAATGTTATGTAGTGCCAGTATTTTCTTGAATATGAGTAGTATAACAATTAAGCCCACTTGACTGGACTTGTTGTTCAATACAGCAAAATTGCAGGATTTTTTTGGGGTTTTGATTTAATAAATAAAGCACAGGATGAAAGTTTGGTCATAGCTGTGTCCACAGGTTCTGAGCCCCATTGGACTTTCAGCTGTCATCTGGGTTTTTCTTCAGCAGGTCTGATGTGTGATTGTTGTGACCCATGGTACCACAACAGTGTGTTTGAAAGCAAAAACTGAGTTGCAGGCCGCAGAGCCAGACTGGCTGCCGAATGTCCATTTCCTGTCCAAGTAGCTGCCTACAACTGGTCCTGATATTAGTGCCTATGAAATATTTCTATTCATTGTCAAGGAGCCCTATTTCTTTGTTTTTTGTGAGATGGCATCTACATCCCACATTCCTGCACCCCTCACTGGATGACACGGCCCATCTGAGGTGCAAACCACCCTTCAAAGCGCTGTACTTCAAGATGCGGATGACAGTATTGTGTGTTTACGCGGTTCCCTTCGAGACTCACACCACAGAGCTCCTGTAGTAAAGGAAAAGATGGCTTTAGATTGTCAGCCCCACCGCCATCCATCCCCTCTGAGAATCCCATTGTGTAAGAGAAACTGAGCTGGCCACCAATGCACGGAGACAGAAGTCCAAAGCATGACATCTCTGCGCTTATGTGTGGTGTGATGCCACATTTCGCCATTTTAATTTGTTTCAGCCCCACATCATATTTTCTGTCACCTGGTTCTTTGGTTATATGCTTTTTTGATTCCTAGCCCTCGTTGTCACCACTCTAGAGGCACTGTTCAGCTCCTCAGTTCAAGAGGAGCTTGGTATCGCCTGCTTCAGGCATGCATCAGATCCCACAGCACCTCTGCATTTCACCTGCTTATCAGCGCCCCGCTTCAAATGCTGAAATGAGAGCCAGACATGTCCGCTTACTGTGCTTTTAAAGTTCTAGGTGATCCATCAAAACTGCGTGTTAAGTAAGAAAAAGAGGAAAATCTCTATGCCTCCTTCTCTACCTGGGGAAGGAACCCTTCAGCGTAATTTAACACCGTTAAAAAAATCAGGCAGATGAACAGGACAATAATAAAAGATGGTCCTCTGCATCTTGCAGACTGTGCTTCCTGTGAAATGCGGGATAAGTTAATAAGGTTTTCTGCTCTTTGGGTGATTTACAAATGCGTCACGCGAATTACACAGCACGCCATCCTCGCCGGGCGCGCTTGAGGATTTGAGGAAGGCTAGCAGTGATTTCCCCTGCGTCGAGCAGATATCCTCTCAGGTGTAACCCTGATGGGAAGGACTATCGGCGTCTTTGTGGGGGATTTTGTGGATTCTCCTAATCGGCAGGGCTTCCGGGTGTGGGAATCTGTTTTCCGGCTCTGCCGTGAGCGGTTTCCCTCGTCTCTTTTTCATCTCGACCATACTGGGGGATCCGCTACACATAAGCCATTTGTGGGGGAGGGTGTTTGTGACTAGGCAATGAAAGGCTTTTGAAGGTGTAACACAGACCTCAGATAACAGACTGCTTCCTAGGAAACAGCAGGAGTGCCAACGTCTGTACACATATCAGTTACATGTGTGCAAGCGTGTGTCTCCGTGTTAAGACATGGATGCCTTTATGTGTCAGACTGTGTATGTGTCTATGTATGTTTATGTATGTCTGTCTTTATGTGTCCAACCATGTTCCTGTCTTTGTATATACTGTATGAGTGCGTGTATTGTAAGTGTTGCGGATGGCTGCTGGTCAGCATTGCGCAGCCTGCTCCATCTAGGGTCACTCCTTCCCCGGCTCTGCCTCGGCACCGCCCAGCCTGGTTCCTGTCGTGTGTGCGCCACTCGTTTGTCTTGTGGCGGTGCGTGGTTCCACACTTCCCCGATTCCACATCAATCATGCCCAATCACATCCTGGCTGTCCTCCACACACACACGCACAGTTGGCTGCGTACCTCTTGAGAGGTTCTGATCCGGGTTGGAGGGAGCTACATTCCTTTGCAGGGCCTAGGGGTGCAGAAGCCTAGGGGAGAGAGAGGCTGGAGGCAGAGAGGCCTTGCACCACACGCAGCCCTCTCCAGCATCCTGGAGTGGACCTGATGGCTGTATCAAGGCTGGATTTAAATGGCACTCTTAAACCAGGCGTGGAAGGTTCTGGGGGCATGGAAGCTGAACCCTGAATTGTATTTTCCTCGTTGGGTGAGGTGCAGGTCTGGAATAGCGTGACTTTTTTGGGTCAGCTGCTTCAGGGTGCTGGGCTTCGGACCCTTCGGAGCAGCAGGGAGACCGACAGCACTCTGCCAAAGCCTCAGTGGCATGGGGTGGGGGGCTGAAGGTCGGCTGGAGAGGAGGTTAGGAAACCTGTCACCTGTGGCTGCATTCGAATGGCTACAGAAATCCGAATACTCTGATCAGTGTGGAAAAGGGAAACCCGTTGCCTTTAATTGCCAGAACACAATCCAAACACCTGAAAATATGAAAGGACTCAAGAAAAATGGTTCCAAATGATTATTAAACGCTAACGAGTGAGTCTGAATAACATCCAGGTGCAACACTGTGGCGTGGGTGAATTGTGTATATCTGTTTTATCAGTTATTAATTTTGTGGACACTGAAAAAATGTTTACACAATACAGACAGGGGCAAACTGATGCACAAGTTATACCTATAAGGATGGCATCAAGTCCTAATTTCCCATGAAAAATAAAAGACGACATGCAAAGAAAACAGCCATAAGCTACTGAAGGTGAAGTCTGTCATCATTTTTAGTGTCGTAATTTCTGGTTTACTACGACTTGGCAATTTGCACTATTTGAAATAGAGGTTAAATTTCTTACTGAGGCAGGATGTTTTATTTTCAGTCAGCTAGGCGGCCTTCACCAGTGTCACATGCGTGTCACTCTGTTTTAATGTCACTATCATGCACAAACTTCAAACTGCTGAGTTTCACATGATTCACTGGTGGTAGCTGTCATTTAGCTCTCCTGACTGGTAATACAATGATTATACAATGACAATAACTAATATTATATCCGTATTCATAATGTTGCTTGTGGTCTGTTGACTTTCATATTTGTAGATTGTAGTTCCCTTTTATTTGTGGTTTTAAAAAAGAGATCTAGCACATCACAGTTTTAAAAGCTAAAACGTGAAAATCTATAAAAATAGACAAACAATACAAGAACATGACATGATTTAGCTGATATTACATGCAAAACCAGCAGCTTTTAGGTATGACAGACAAGATGATATGAAAAATACCTA
>JAACJT020000007.1:20866085-20886092 GCA_009936485.2 Gymnarchus niloticus
TGGGCTCTGGGGAGGACGTGGTGTGGCTCTAGCACACAATATATCTATGCTTCAGTGTTCTGTGAGATGGGCTCTGGGGAGGACGTGGTGTGGCTCTAGCACACAATATATCTATGCTTCAGTGTTCTGTGAGATGGGCTCTGGTGTATCCATAGTACAGTCCTAGTACACTTCAACTACAAAAGGGAATTAAAGCTAATCCTTGAGGGGAGGTTCAAGGATTTACTGACCACTACAATGTGTCTGAATTATCAGAGAATGGACTGTGGATCACCATAAATATCAAGTGCTTTCCACACCAGCTGCTTATTGGATTCTACATTATAAATCCTGAGATTCCCTAGAAGACCAGATGGTTTAAATTTCTCTAAAATGTACCTCCAGGTCTGCTGCCTGATGCCCCCTCACACCAGCCAGCTTGGCCCAAATGGCTCAAGGAAACTCTAACTGCTTTTCTAGCCTGTGGCTTTGATGATGAGGCCGGCAATGAGTTTGTGGCATCATTGGGTCCACTACACAGTGGCAGGAAGAACAACTGGAGACAGTGGAGGCACACGTATGCTAGAGCGTTGAAGATGGAGCGAGGTTGGAAGGTGTGTCTCATACACAGCAGGGCCTAACCCTCTCGTTCCTGCTGGCTCTCCACCAACGTGACTCCCACAGACTAAAGGCTGTGCCACACTGAGTGTGTGTGAGGACCCCACACCGAAACAAGGGGCATATCCGTGAGGACCCAAAACTAAAGGGCAGCCACTTTCCAGCTCTCATTGTGTTTCAGACACATCACATCACCTCAGCTCGTCCCACACCCATCCAAGCCGGATTACAGGGTTAGCGCTCATTTCCACTTGAGATAACTTAGCACATTATTATAATTACATCAATTCACATTTACTGGAGCAATTCCAGTAAAAAAACAGCTTCGTGGCTACCTCAGTCGCTAACTGCTGTGCGCTTGTGTCGTATTTGCTGCGCGTGGGTCTGGACAAAAGCGTCTGCTAAATAAACAAAACGTAAATGCAAAAACGTCTGGAAGACTGCCTCAACGACCATGTATATCCTGCAGCCCTGCATAAACGCGAAGATTGCTACAGAAAAAAAAAAGAAAGCCAGGTGACTCACACTAACAACCCATTACAAAACATTAACAGCATTACCATCGCCAGCGTTGGAAACGCGACGGAATAGGTTGCGTCTAAGGCTCATAATATTACCATTTCAATACCCAGAAATCAAAGTTCAAGTATATGTATATATGTTTGAATGCGTAAATAGGCACATCCGTTAAAAGCAGCACGGATGCTGCTGACACAGCGGGAGGGTACCACACTCACAGAGCATCCATTCACAAAATCGACACTGAAGCATGTCAGCTCGGACAAAACAGGCAGACCGCAAATTCAAACACCAAGCGGCGCGGATCGATACGCCCTGGCAGGGGGGCTCCACCGTGAGCGCTTTGTTTGGGGGATATCCCCTTACTGACAAGCCCCTTCTCTGTTTTGGTCTCGTGGTTTGTTAATGTGTATTGGAAGACGAGCTTCTGGGCTTCAGACGCATGCACCTACAGTGGGAACCAGAACCTGCGTGGCTGCCTTAAAAATGCAATGGAACGGAAATGTGGAATAGGAACAAGCTGAAACCATTAAGTCAAATTGTCATCGCATCAAAGGGAACATCAATAAAAAAAGATAAGTTCTTAGTTAATGCCTGTTATGCTTTTCATTTTTTTTTTTTTTGGCTTTCAGCAGAGTTCTGCCAACGGTGGTTCAACCACCATCAAGGTTACATTGCCAAAAGCGGACCACTGAACCATTTTACCAGGAAAAATAAGTTAGAACTGACACTGTGCTGCAGCTGCTCTCACTGAATGTACACCATCTCACCATTATTTGTCCATATTTGTCCATCCTGACCGGCTTGTCGTTATCTTAGCCACCGAACCTGCTTTTCAGCTTGATCATCTCACTGCCTCCTCCAATACACTGATGTCCATCTGACTGTTCTACCTCACTGTTATTCACCATATTGTATCTATGGACCTGTCCTCTCTGGTGTCGGCCAGAGGAGGATGGGCTTCCCCCTTGAGTCTGGTTCCTCTCAAGGTTTCTTCCTCCTGAGGGAGTTTTTCCTTGTCACTGTCACTCTTTGCTTGCACGCCGGGGACCCTGGGCCCGTGACAATGTAAAGCACTTTGTGACACTGCTCCTTGTTAAAGGCACTATATAAATAAAATTGAATTGAATAGTTAGCATGTGAGGATCGCAGGGTGTAGCCTTGCCTTGCTGGGGGTTAGTTTCATTTACATACCCCACCACCCCCTACCGTTCCCCAGACCTCGTCCCCCACGTTCAAAGAGTCTTGGCAGGTGGACCCAAAGAGATAACGCGGTCCCAAGCATTCAACCCTATGCACACATTCACACACACACACTGACACTCGCAAACTCACTCACATGCATAAAAAAGAGCATAATCTTTGACTGAAGCCTCAGAAATAAAATGCCACTTGTTAATCTGAGATAAGCAGTACAAGATAAAGTGAAGGAGACACAATGCTATTTTTAGGATTCCATTTCACGATCCCTCCCGTTCTGTATTCTCCACTTCACTATGTGGGCAGGAACGTCCCCATCCAGGGAACGCGTTAGGCTTTAGTTTTAAACGCAATGGTCTGTGATATGTACCCCTCCGTGCAGACCTGTAGGCTCGCAAGCAAGCGTGGGTTGCATCAGCATGCTACTGGGAATCGTTATTGTGGCCGCTACCTTCTCAGACATTTGTCGCATTTATTAATGAATCTGCTGCTGTGGCCGATTTCCCAGAATCCCTCATTCAGGCAGCAGGCATGCATGTTTGCGTGTAAGCCGAGAGGCCAGCCATGTGCCTTCGCTCTCGACTGGCTCCTGGAATGCCCTCGTCTCGAACTTCAGGTGACAAACCCAATGTTTTATTCATTGCTTCCCTCCGTAGAGGTGGAGCTGAGAATTGTCAGGAGAGGGGACCTGCCCGTCATAGCCTGAGCCAAGCGCACCTCCATCCACAAACCAAAAGATGCTGAATGCCACCTCTTATTACAGTCTGTGTGATCACATCCTTCCCCAAACACATCATTTCTCAAAGACGGGACCTCACCATCATCTCCCCTCTCTTGCTCACTCTCCCCTGCATTAGCGGTCGGAGAGTAAGCTCAGGAGGCGAAGCTTCTACGACAGACGGAAGGAAACTGTCATCACACTGTCACACGATCCATCTCGAGAGATCACTAACACCACCGTGCCTCATCACCTCATGTTCACCTCAGTAATATTGTGCTGCCATTTCCTTCTTTTCCCCGATTTTGACAGCCTTTCCAGCCCGCCATCAGTCTTCAGCAGAAAACCAGCCGAGTCATCATATCTGGACATTTAGCATCTATGCAGAATAGAAATGTACTTCAATTTTTAATACAGCTCACTTTCTCTTATCTTTTGAGTTATTAAGACACAGAGATCTGCATATCATCGGCTGTGCTGAAAAACGGCCTTGCCCCACACCTCTGACTTGCTTTCCTGTCCGACGATGAGCCTTTCCCCCGAAAGAGTCGGCCTGTAATGTCACAAAAATGATTAATTGGCTTTTTGCTAAGGAACAAGACCATACGTGCACATGAGACACACACAAGTGCAGCAGATAGGCTCTCATGCATGACTCCACAACCAAAATAGTGCATGAATCAGGAGGTTCCAAGAGCGCCATCTGTAACCAAATGGGTGAACCGCAGTCCATTCCAGCTTCAAGCTGCTTTGATGTGTGGTGCAATTTCACGTGCCCCCCCCGCAGGACCGCTGAGGCATCTCTGTACCTAGTTAAGGGGCCTCACTTTGTTTTTCAGATTAACCAGTGCCTCAGTCCACTTGGCTCAGGACTAACAATTAAATCAGCCACATTTTCTGCAAACATACAGTTCTGAGAGGGCTGAAGCAATAGGGGATGTTAGCTACAAGCTAAGACAGACTAAATTTTCTATCTAATGGACTGCAGATTACAAGCTGTGTAATACAAATGGCTTTTAATAGCTGTTATACTTCTGTGTGGAAAGGAAGGGAGGAAGATTGTCAGCTTTCCCGAAATAATGCACAGTTATAGGCTTGCTAGGTAATCGATGATCACACAGGTCATATTTTATGGGAAGGAAACATTATTTGGCTGTATCCGCTTGTATCCGCTAGACCCTTGAAACCATATCAAGGGTTGTTTTGTTACGGTGCAAATCTCCACATGTGACAGAAGCTAAGTCGATCAAGGTAAAAGGCTGCACTGAGGGAGCCTAGCCTGAAGAGGGTGTTATTATTCTGGGAGTTTTCTCAGAAAACGTGCAGGGTAGAAAACAACACGAGAATAGATGAGCAGGAATAAAGGAAATGCTAAAAGCGCCCGCTGCATTCTGAGTGACTCCCTAAGCGACCACGTTTTCAAGGAGTTCCCCTACTGATGATGGCAAACATGGCAGACAAAAAATACGTGAAACACGGCTTTAGGGGAAATGTGCACAAGAGTTCGCTCAGGCAGATAACAACAACCAGTCCTGGCTGATGGGACCTACAGCATAAGTTCAAAGTAATATTAAGCATCATGCCCGTATTTCAGCTTAATAATGCCCCTGGCCAACAAATAACTAGAAGAACTGCATTAAATGAGCAACATTTAGAACCTGCTTTACCCTAGACTCTTTGAAATGCCTGCCCTTGTTTCTGGCAAATGTATAGCTTATAAGGCAAATTTAAGACAGAGTGTAATAAAATGTGCTCCAAATTGCTGCATGAGACAGAAAATCTATGACTGTTGCTGTAAAAGTCAGTGCAAAAGTCACGTGGTTTCATTATTTGTACATGTCGCTATTGCATAAAATGGCTGTTGTAAAATGCAAAAAAACATGTAGCAGGATATAACAGATCCACTGTTTACTGCTATTTATTGAATTAAACATCTACTATAGCCCAGGGCAAAACAAAAACATGAATTGGACTTGGGATTATTCTCCATAAAAGTACTCTCAACTAGTGATGGGACAAATGAGGCCTCAAACCCCTTGGTGGGGGGGAGTATCCTGAACTAACCAACCAATGTTGGTACTAAAGGAGGCTTCAAAACCCATGGTAGGTGGGTAGGTGGCAGTATCCTGAACAAATCAACCAATGTTGGTGTTAAGGCTTCAAAACCTGTGATGGGTGGGAGTATCCTGAACTAACCAATTAATGCTGGCTATCACCAGGCTTGACTTGACCAATCGGGATACTCCCACCGACCATGGTTTTTGAAGCCTCATTTTAACCCAAGTACACTATGTGATGCTGGGACATACATTACGTTAAGACATACTATACCTTCTTGAGAGCCTCTGCACCATCATTTGCTTGTAAATTTTTATTTCACTGGATTCTTTAGAAAAAAGCTGTAAAGAGGGAAATTCACTCACGTATATTCCTCGCACAAAAAAAGTGAAATAATCACAAGATATTTCATATGAAATTAAAATCAACGCACGCCTGGATGTACTAGCATTTCCAAAAATAACTTGAGTATGTTTTAATTTGAAAAGAAAAATCTTTCTTTAGTCATGAAGCCTGCGTGACACGGCTCATCAAAGGCTTGTTAAAAAGCCTATGAATGGAATCATGCGTAATGAGCAGCAGGAGACCAACAACATGCAGGGGTAGGAAATCCAACGAGAAGGACTGAGAAAAACTGGTGCCAGGAATGGTATAGCTGGTCTTCATCACATCAACTACAACTACTCTGAAATCTACAAGACCCCAAAGGCAGAGAGAATCCCTACTTCTCTATCAGCTACTCAGAGAACAGCATGTTAGCAGCAGACGTTTAGAAACGGCAGGTGTTGCTGCTAAGAGTAAAGGATCTGAAGCTGAGAACAGGAGAATATTGCAGGAAGGCTTGCTTTCCACAAATGAAAAATTGTTTTCAGAGAAGGAACAATGAGAAGTTATTTTTCCAACAACACAATGTTCTTGCCCAGCCTGCAAAGATCATGCCAAATTGGTTTGAGAACAAGTCTATCACTCATGTTTTGGTGGAATCAGGAGTCCAGACCTAAACTCCATGGAGAATATTTGGTCTGAAATAAAAACTAGCCAAGAAACATTCTTTCACTAAAGATCAACTAAGTGGAACAATATTAACTCTTCTTGCTGATAAAAGGTGTCTGCAAATTTACCCCCAAGGCTTCAATGTTTAAGGAAGTCTTAAGGGAACATTACCTCATACAAAGTAATTTTATTTATTTGTTTTTGCAGATTTCCTGACCACGACTAACTGATTTGCTTGTACTTTTTGTCCTGGCCTATTTTCTATTTTCCCTGGAGTGTATTTGTTTACATGTTTATAGTATCGATGCACAACACAAATTTTCTGCAAGCAGTTAACTTCATTCAATTCATGACCTTGGAAAGAGGCCTGCAAGCCACACATTTAATGCCTTCTGCTGTCACTTCCCTTCTCTGTCAGTCCTGTCATGTATGGCTCAGTTGAAGAAGGAATTTGGTGAAAGGTCTAGCAGATACAGCACCTCCAGTTCAGGGTGCCAGCCTGTATGGATCATACCGCATTAATATGGAGGCTGGAGTCATTGAAAATGGGAAGACGGAGCTATAGTGAGGTGTGGGGGCTCTGTCAAATCCAAATACCACCAGTCAGCACCATCGCTCAATAGAGAGCTTAATTATGTTAGTTAATGTTCATTGTTGAAAACAGGGTTTCACCATTTTCTTTCCATCCATCCATCCATCCATCCATCCATCCATCCATCCATCCATTTTCCAAACCGTTTATCCTACGTAGGGTCACAGGAGGGCCTGGAGACTATCCCAGGCACATTGGGCACAAAATGGTGTACACCCTGGACGAAGGCTGGGGGACACCCTGAATGGGGTGCTAACCCATCACAGGGCATCACCATTTTCCATTCTGTCAATTTTGTATTTTTTATCAATTATAATTACTTAAATGTGGGCTTTGCATTGGTTCACATTCATCAAAATATACTTTAGGTGCTTCATAAAAACGAATGTTGGTCAGTTGACCCTGGACCACCAGAGGGTTTATGTTTTCCTTGCCTCTCCTAAGTAATATCTAGCCTTTTTCCTTCTTCATCAATGTACACTGTAATTACCACACACTCCTGTTAAGTGACTTGGGGCAACCGTGTTGTGAAAGGGGCTATAAAAAATAATGTAATTGAACATATGTTTTACTCCTGTGGCTGGATTGAAACTAACACTGTTTCCACGACAAAGAAAACTAAGGTGGTTTCTACCAATGTACATAACCACCAACCACCCTCAGAAATATCTAAGAAACAGAAGATCCAGCACCTCAGACATTTCATTATTCAAACATTTCCATTTTTTCAGCCACGGTTTCAATTTCCATACCAAAAGCCTTTCGTGTCAAAATATAATGTTTGGGGGTATTGATGCTTCCAAATCAAATCCATGAATGTGGATGCTTCTCTCTGGCAAAGAAAAAATGCATCTTTTGTCACCACGCAGCTTGTGTTTTACAGGAAACCCCTGAATAGCAAGTGTGTAAGCGTGTGTGTGTGTGTGCGTGCATCGTGGAAGCTCCCATTTACCAGAGACACGTGAAGATTCCCACAGCGGACCTGACAAGCAGTTAGCTTGACGTGAGCTCCCCTCTCCCGGACTCCAGTGTTGCTGCATTTGGAACTGGCAACAGCTTAGCATGTGTACTACAGTGCCATTTCTTTCACGACGGTCCTTCTATTCCCCCCTTCTCTGAACACATCGATCGTCAAGTTAAAACAGACTTCCATTCCGTTGGGTTGAGGGAGATTGTTCTGTGTGTGAGGGGTTTATTGCTGTCAGGGCACAAGAGGAGCCCTAGAGTTAATTAAAGACTGTAAATCAATCATCCTGCCAATTCCCCAATTATGCAGATTGCAGCTAAAGCCCTCCGCAAACATTAAATGGAGTAACCTTTCCCTGTAGGAGCATGGAAACATGTCCAACCCAGCAGACAATGAGTGAGGCCGCAGCGTCAAACTGCCTTGCAGTTTGCATTTTGACCAAATTTCCTCATATGGCTCAAAAATATGTCCTCATTAAAAAAATGGCATGGCGCAATGTCAGCAGAAACTTCAAAGTACAAGGATGATCTTCACCACTCAAGTTAATAACAGTGCAGACGCCTTGGTTTAATAGTTAATAATGGTTTACCAGCAGACTGAAGGAGGGGCTTACATACTGTAGATATTCAGCAATATCACTGGAACAAAAAAATCACAAATACATGCTTTCTCACAAGAACCAAGATGGCTCACACAGCGCAGCAGAATGATCCCAAGTTCAAGTCCTGCACTTATCAGCAGTCCAGTGAGAAGCAAGGAGGAGACGGGTGGCCTTGGTAAAGGCTTACTTCACAGGTGTTGTTGCAAATGAGCATCGCATCAAAAAGCAAGTTAAAGCAGCCGCACAGGCCAAGAGGATGGCAGGACAATGTGTCTGTGGGGCTTTTGTGGGGGAAGATTAGCAGGGTGTTTCGAGTTAGAGAGACATCCCAAAGCTCGGCTTGTTGGCACAGTTATCACTCCCGTATCCTTGGTCCTCTAAGTGGGACAGCCAATGAATGAAACGATGCTTAGATATGGACACAAACTTGCAACATAGCACCATTCACAGCATTGACGTAACATAGACACCAGGTATGAAAAACAATGGCTGACAGACTGACTAATGAGGACAGCGGGAATAAAAAACAGCCTTTAGTTAAGCTGGCCCCTCTGTTCCTTCGTTTCTTTTCTTCCTCTCTGTCAGTTCCCCTTCTCTCTCTTCCTGCCTCTTTCAGTCTTTACCTCTCATCCTTTTCCACCGTTCGCCCACATTGGCTGTTGTGAGTCAGAAAACTAATACTTTTTATTCTCTAACATTGTTTGTCTGTCTGCCTCTCTATCTATCTCTCTCTCTCTCCCTCCCTCCCTCCGTCCCTCCCTCCCAAAGGAGAAGTGGTGACACTTTGGCTTTTATCCTTCTCAACTTAAAACCAAATGAGCTTCAGCTCCCCTCTCTTCTGGGTGCACTTGAAACTGAAGGCATATTAGCGGTAGAGGCAATCCTGTAGGGGTTTGGAAAAGAGCAGCATGATGGTAAAATGCTAAACTGAATTAGAGCAACACTGCTTTTATATCTCCACTGCACTGAGAATCCAAAACAAATATAAAAATAGGTGTGAGAGCTTTCAAAGTGAGCCAGCTGCCTGGAATCCCTCAGACACTGCCGGCAGGTCGCTCTTCATTATTAAGCTTGAATGACGTGCTGAGGATTGCTGAGGAGAGAAAGGCACACGCAAACAATTCCGTATATCAGCACATCATTAGCAGCCGCGGGACGGTGGCCTGCAAGGAGGTAGCCCGGCGCCTCGTCTGTCTTACGACCGCACTGGCGTTCGCGTGCATGTGCTGGTGCCGGCATGCTCTGTGAACCGTGAAACCACAGAGGACCGAGAGGGCTGACGTCTGGCTGACACTGAAATGTCTTCTCAACACCGGGAGGTTCTCTGAATTAGCCTTGGCGACCCACAGACTTTGGGGCGCGATCAGATGGCGCAAAATTGCAGATGGGATGTTTTTGAAGATCACGTGAAATATCACAAGAGATGTGCTGGCCGTGGGTTGCCTGAAAGGAAAAACTCACAAGAGGACAAGGTAGACATGGCTAAGTGACGTAGATCATCTAAAGTTCCAGCTTGCCTAATGGGTCATAGATCAGTGGAAAGGAGTGACTTTTTTTATACGAGGAGTAGAGAAACGATGCTTCAGGGCCCACAATGAGGTGGATTATTATGAAGCTGTCAATCACAAACATGTCCAACTCACCACCCATTTGGATTAGACCAGAGCACAGGAAATCCCACCTAGTGTGTTTCCAGAAGCTGCTCACACCAATCACACCTCCAATGCTGACTAGGCAGGAAGGTAAAGCGTGGAAAATGACCGAGGCACAATGCAGAGGCTTAGCCTCCAGCGGCGGACAGCGTCCGAGTGCGGACCGGACCTGACGCTGCAGAAATGGAAACACTGCCCATTTTGTGCGGCGAATCTCTGGCTTCATCTACCGAGATCTACAGGAGTAGCAATGCTTGCTGCAATTACACAAGGAGTCAATCACAAACGAAACAAAAATATATACATAAAAAAATCCAGCGAAACAAAACTCCAGGTGATAATCATTGTTTGTTAGCTGTCTCCACATCTCCAGACATAGATGCGAGCTACAAGTTAAAGTAAAATTAGTGGTTTGAGGCCCTTGCATTCTCCAGTAAGTCCCACATGCACATGGGTTCATACAGCTAACAGAAGTCGACTTCTTATGCAAAGCCCTGAAGAGGCATCAGGCCAGAGCAATGGCTGCAGAGTTGATTTCAGGAGCTGATTCAGATTTTTTTCCCTTACTTTTAAAGTCTTTGTTGTTTAAACTGCCTGGCCTCAGTATTTTAAATACAGACAGAGGTTCTGAATGGAATACTTTCTCTTTCACCTGCATGCGTTTTTTTTTTCTTCTTCACTTTTCCACTTCTCGCTTCATCAGCTGTGAAGCCGGGCGCGCGTTTCCTACTGTCGACTCGCAGAGTCATTCATAAAAGCGACAGGGAGCCAGGGCGGAAACACGAGATAGCGTTAGCTTGGGGAGCAGACGACATGCTGAGGTTTCGAACTAAGATACATGGCTTGGAAGGGCAACGGGGTGTGCGGTCCATAAGAGAACAAATGAAAATAGCGAGACAGAGGATATTGTAAGAAGCATACTTTAACTGACAGATGAAGCTGTGGTGATGAGGAGAACATATCTAGATGACAAAGGCAGTTAGACTGCATGACACCTTTGCAGGAACAGGGAAATTGCATCATTCACGCACACACACACAAACACAATTACATTACCAGAAATCCATACAAATTCAAATTAACATAAATGGATATGGTATGAATTCGTTCATTAAAACACATTAAATATGTGCCTCCCTCCATCAATCTTCCATAACTGCTTATCCAGTAAAGGTTTACGTGGAAGTCTGTGGCCTGTCCCAGAATGCATAGCACCCAAGTCAAATTTCCCAGAATGCATAGGACACCAGAGAAGGGACACCCTGCAAGGGATGTCAGTCAAATATGTTCAAACACAATGTCATTTTTCACATAAGACATGGAGATTTGTCCTTCTATATATAGATGTACGTAAACACATAAAATGGAACAAATTGAAGCTCTGAATGACACACGCACTAAACTAAGGATGCAGGTTTCATATTAGGTCCCGCAGTAAGTTAAGAAGTTAAATATTTTAAATAAATTGACCCTAAGGGAAGAATATAGGTCAGAATAAAGAGAAAATTAGCTTCTAAAAAAACCAAAGCAGCACAAAGTGAAACGGTACAGAGCTGTTAACACACTAGATAAACTGCAGATTCATCCTGGTAATATCATGCTGACGATGCACAACCTGGGGAGAGAGGCTGAAATGGCGATTTCACGTATGAAATTGGACTGCCCTTACAGAGAGACTGTGTGTGTGTGTCTGTCTGTCTGTCCGTGTGAGCCTGAGCGATACTGACTACCCACCAAGCCACCTCATATAGACCATTTTCTAAATAAATTGTTATATTTCTGCAAAAATAATAGAACTAGTAATAAATAAAAAAATAATTCTAACATTACCATGATAAAAATAAAAGCCAAAGCTGTCACACCCCTTCACTCAGACATACAAACATGCACAAACCTAACACCTAGTTTTCAGACACACACAGACTCACTTACACACACTTACACATTCCCAGATTCCCAAGCATAGCAGCTTTCCAAGCTAACTTTAATAAACATAACAAGGAATGTAACAGGTATGTAAAGAGGGGCTCTAATGCCAGGCTACTGTAACAGCTGTGCATGCATTCATGCAGGGCATCATTTCTCTGGGTTTGTCTCACGTAGGCCGGATGGACTCAGAGGAGTTCATCTCTCACTAAGATCCACTTTGGGGAATGAAAAAACTGGGATAAAATATCGACTTTCTCCTCAGCTGTGCATTTGTCTGTTGGATAATTGTTTTTTTCGCAGTACTTATCATTTCCTCTTGCAAAGCTGTATTACTCGAAGGCCAATTCAGGGGTAAACGGTCTGTCAAGGAAGAAGGTAAAAAGGAAAAATAGGCCCAATTATTGCCCCCTAAGACAGGTGGTATAATTCATGTTGTTTCATGAAACCAGGATTTACTTAATGAACTTTTACAGCACATGGGAGACCAAAAAAACACCACCAAAGACCCAACAGTCTTCCTTCAAATGAAACTCAGATTTCTTATGTTAAAGACCTTGGCACATAAATGGACAAACTGGCCATTTTGTACGTGTTAATTCTGCCTACGGACTGTGCAGGTGGTCGCAGAGGGAAGACAAACCTTCACAGAACTTTGACCCAAACAGTCACATGCACGCATTGTATGCCCTACACCCAACAACCCACTTTTCTTGACCTCCAGCTGCAGCCAGGTGCATTTGCTGCTTATAAACCCAGCGCTGGAGCTACATTGAGCAACGATACCTCCGCACCCCGGAGGTGATCGCCCAGGCCCACGTAAGCTCAGTAAGAGAGTAACACTTTACTCCATCAAACCCCTTTTAACTCAGCCACCAGCTTTAACTTTCACCAGCTTGCATATTAAAATGCAGGCTCTTCCTCAGGCTCTCGCTTCAATTGTCTCTACACTCTGGCTTTAGTAAGAGAGCCTCTGGTGCTTATATCAGTAGACTAACAGCTTTCCTCTTTCTCTCCTTCCCCTAAAAGAATCCCCATTTCCTGGAGAAACAGCGGCCGACAAATGGAAGAACATGTAAATATTCCCACATGAGAAGCCATGCACGTGAACCCAGGCGTGTACGTCCGCGCATTCGACAGCGAGCGTGTCACGTGTGCAGCTTGCCAAGTGCATAAAGTCGGCTGTGTCACAGCAATCGTTACTCATAAGAACTGGGAATACTATGGTGCACTTTAATAGAAATGTTTAAGCTCAAATTGCTGTCAACCATTTAAAACCAGCTGCTCTGCATTGCAGGGGGCACAAAAACCCGGACACACACAGCTATGGAGAAGAGGGGAAGGATTCCGGGAAACATGCTTGGGTCAGCGTTTCCAGCGTACCTAACAGCGCGTTCACACACAGCTCTTGCACAACTCCGTGACTCTGAGACAAAGAATGTAAGCTTCTCCGAACGCCTGTGTCCCAAATGCACCCCGCCCCCCTTCCCCCACCCCTCACCGTCAGAGCTGCCTGTGAGTTAGTTATTGGAAAAGTCAAACTATATACGGCTATGTAAATCATGACTCAATTAGGTCATGCAAAGGCAAGTCTCACTCGTTTGCTATCATAAAAAAAAGCTACTGCTTATAACTTTTTAAGGATTATAACACCCTGAAAAAGTCATGCAAACTCCTTTCAAATTCCTTTGCACTACTCCTCTCCTAACGACTGATGTATTTTTTTTCCTCAACTCTTCTCAGGTTTCCACCAAGATAAAAAGACTTTAGATGACATTCCGCAACCCACTCTCCCCACCTCGAACCAAGTCACTCTATCTAGTGGACTCATTTGTTTTATGGTTATTTTCTAATTTGCATAAATCAGCTTTCTATTACGTGTGTTAGAGAATCAGTTTCATATGTCTTTTAAATAGATTCCCTGCAGAGTCAATAAAACCGGATGATTTCCATGTCATTAAATCTGATGAATAATGAAGTCTAGCCAGCAAATGATATTATTGAAGATGCAGCCACGTCCCTTAATAAAGAATAATATGACCGATTCTGTGCCTGTGTGTTAATAAAGGGTCTTTCCGACTGCCATGACCACAGATGAAAGAGGTCCAACTCCATGATCCTGGATGAGCTGAATAAAGGCCCATGAAAAGGAATGATGGGACATGCAGAAGTTAAGACTCCACAGATAGATTAAGATGCGGGCCCAGGGGAAGGAGGAAGGCCCGGCTGGGCGGAGGGATACATAAGCCAGGGAGCTGAGACCATTCATCATTCGTCCATGGGAGTCGTGCAGGATTGCAGGCCCAGGGGAAGGAGGAAGGCCCGACTGAGAGGAGGGATACATAAGCCAGGGAGCTGAGACCATTCATCATTTGTCCACAGAAGTCGTCCGGGATTACTATATTTACAACCATGCAAAGTTCCAACATTACTTTCTGATACATAACTGTGTTTTATTACTCCAAGGCTCTTAGGTGCAGTTAAAATTCAACAGTGGGAGGATAGACAAAAGGCCAATGAAGTTATACCCAAACATGGAAAAACGTGTATGTGACTAATACAGCAGCTTGGGCGTAAATGTCTTTATTGCTGCTGATGGAGTGCAGGCAGCCACAATACGCATTCTTAGTCAGGCCCCTCGAGCTCAAAGCGGGCCGCTCCGTCTGTTCAGGACCCTGGAGAGCGTGCCTTGGTCTCTGCGCTGGGTGCCAGGGTTGAGCCTCTTCGGGAGCGCGGCTGGGTGAGGAAGTGGGGTGGGGGGGGGGGGCCAGGATTGCTGCACCAAAAAAAAAAAAAAAACTAATGCCCCACCCCACTTTATGCTTTGACACACGAGTACAATGAATAGAAATTAGTTCAGCAATTCTTAGTACCCCCAAAAAATTACAAGTAATAAAACTAAACGAGTACCCACAAGTAATAATGAAGTAATCTGGTCCTGCACAACGTCTAATTTTTAGTTTTTAGACAGAAACCGTAGGATGGCTTTATAACATCGTACTGATCCATAAAGTGGCATTTTTTAAAATTTTTTAAAAAAGAAAACTGTCTCAGGAGAAGACAAAACATATCTTGAGGTTTCACTTTGGAGCGAACTGGCCAAAGAATGTAGTCTTATGAGAAGACAAGGGCAAACTCAGAAAACTCCATCCAGACTTTATGCCTGAAGGGTGGTGGACTTTGTGTCAGAGTTCCTCATAGACAAACAGATTAGACCACCATTAGACGATACCAACAGCAGGTGTGCAGCCATAGCGTCGAATGGGAAGCATGTGCTTTCCCACTAAGAGAGGACAGTGCTGTATCCTCACTGAGGAGACCATAAAAGTTAATGCGTGTAACCGTACCTCCTGGACTCATGGGTATTTATCATTATTCCCCTTTCCCCAGGAATCAGACTGCTTCAGCTCCCAACAATTCAGGGCAAGCAGACACACCATCATAGAAGACAGGCAACTCCTGAAAATGTCACATCCCGGACTGTCCTCCATCATGGGAGCTGTCAGGTTAGGGTCCGGGTTCTGCAATTTGGGGCATCCCAGCTACCACGACAAGTAGATCCCATACAAATCCAACCGTGGGGATGAAGGAACCACAAAAACCAAAACTGACTTTCTGCGTGATACATTTACTGTAATTCTCTTAAGCTTGAACAAAATGAAATCTTGACACTATTCACTGCTGTGGGACCACTGATTAGTCAAATGTATTGAATACGCACACATACACACGCTCACAAATGAAGATACAGTGTCTGAACATGTTAATAAAACTGCATTAGATGTTGAAGAAATATTTTACATTCACTGAAATAAATACATTATATCTGTTTATGTATATATATATATATATGTGTATGTGAACATAATATGTGCATGTATATATAATTATATATATATAAGGGCTGTCAAAAAACAAAAATGTTCAATCGCAATTAATTGCATGATGTTATGTAATTGCTATTAATCGCAATTTGTTATAATGGAATATCATTGCATTTATAAGCACCGCGCTGTGCTATAGGTAGATGGGTGGGTAAAATCAGTTTCATTGGGATGGATATATTTTATTATTTTATTTATTATTTCAATAGCATTATTTACAACTGGTCTAACTTCTGGAGAAATGTTAAGTTGCAATAAACACAGAACAAGGCCCATTGTAGGGAGATTTGTTTCTTCCCTACACAGACACACGATAAAATGAAGTTGCCTCCATAAATGCTTGATTTCTTTGCACTGAGCCAGCCTCAAGACCGTTTCAGCATGGCCACACGGCACTGATGTGCCAGCTGCTGGGAGGTACCTGCATCTTCCCCTGCCAACACCACTGATACTGCCGGCATCAGTGATACGTTTTGCTTCTCAATGGTATTTGAGAGTTGAAGTGCTTTGGCGGAAAACAAATTCAACCTGGCAGCAGTAGAAAATAACTTTGCTGTTATCCAGAGAGCCGTATGGGAAGGATTTATAATAAAACTTCCCATTTAAAAGTAGGGATGGCTCAAGACCAGTTTTTCATCACAGATACCAATAACACAACACAACCTGATATATCAACCAACGCTGATCTGATGGTGTTTTTGTTTTGGCTGAAACAACTTTTAAGTCATGTGTATGCTCAAAATGTGAAAGAAATATTCAAATTCGAAAAGGAATAATCACAAAACAAAACACAGGCTTGGCAACATGAATGGAGGCTTGTCTGTGTATCGTATTCTATTATAATTTTATTTTTTCCCAATAACCAATCCAGTGTTTTTGATCGGTGTGGGACTGATACTGAATATCAGATCTATTTAAAAAACCAGATCCCGCTTTCTTTGCCCTTCAGTCATAAATCGCGTCATACAAGCAACTGGGCGTCGCTTAACCAAGAACTACGGATGGTGAAAGGGGTCAAACCAGAAGAATGTGCTAACGCGATTAAAAAACAAACGCAGAATAATGTACTAATGCTGTAAACAATGATTAACGCATAAACTTTGACAGCCCAGATATATAAGTAATTTTAGTTGAGTATTTTAAATCCTCACATCCATCTTCCACAGCACATAAACACTATAGGACTTTAGTGGTCCTGGTCCACAAGGAGGTGCTCACCCTGGAGCAGATGCCAATCCATCACAGGGAACCATACACTGGGAAGGGCAGTCCCACCAATTAAACCGCCTCGGAGGACGGCGGTGCTGGCACCTTGCCGCTTTGTCTGCGCGGAGAGCCCGCGCACCGGCCGACGCACGTGCCCGTGTTTACGCGGCTGCAGGCAGATGGCGGTGTTTGTGGTCGGACGCAGACGTGCGTGCACATGCACACACAGATGAGGGGATTTAAAGGGGGGGGAGAGATGAAAGGGGGTGCCCCTGAAAGCATCTGGCATTTCCTCTGAGGGTTTACTGAGCTTGGGGTGCGTGGCGTAGGGTGGAGAGTTAAACCCTCAAAGCAGCACACAGTTAAGATGAAGGAGTGGGGGTGGCTGAGAGAAGGCCTTGATCCACCCTGATCATCTGCATGCAGACCCATCCACTAACATACACACACATGCAAACCCACCCACAGACAGATACACAACTCCCCAAAAACACACACACAAGCACAGGCACATCCACCCACCAATACACGCACACCTCCCCACCAACACACAGGAACACACGCACACCCACCCACAGACAGATACACAACTCCCCAAAAACACACACACAAGCACAGGCACATCCACCCACCAATACACGCACACCTCCCCACCAACACACAGGAACACAGGCACACCCACCCACAGACGGACAGATACACACACACACACACAGACCATAAAGTCACTCGATGTTCCCCACTCCTAACCTGCTACCGAACAAAGGACTGTCCAGCAGGACAGCTTTAACATTCAATACACTTCATTAAGAATATTTAATACAATGCAAAATTATTACTAACGGACATTTAGGTTATTTTTAATAACTTGAAGACCGATAATTTAGCTGGAACCAGAACAATTAACTATTGGCTCTAATGGATTTTAGATGCTCAAAGAGAAGCTTTGGTGACACTGGAAACTGAATTGGCTGGATTTTTTATTAACAGTGTTTATATAGATATATTTATTTTTTTTAAGGCCGAAATTGGATGTAGAGTGAACAGAGTACATTCTAAATTACACTTCCTGGGGTGCAAATCACTAAAAACCAAGAGTATTTGATATATAGACGGTCACATTTCAGTCTCGCCATTTAATTTAATAGATTTTAATATACTGTAGACAGCATGCATCTCAGCCTCACATTCATTTTTAAACTGCTCCTCACGATGACGAAGAACAAAACCACGTGAACACACCACGGTGCAGGCAAACACCAGGACTGCACATCCTGACACGGGAAAACCTATGGAATTGACACATCAAAGGCGCTTTGCTGCTGCATATGTCATGGAGGTCAGCGTTCGGCTGATTAATATCAACGCTTTGAAATGCAGCACCTTTCTCATGCGATCATCAAAAGGCCCCTAAGATAGGTCAACACTGGAAGAACATCAGAACCGAATTAAATCAGCATCGTAGACAGGCAGCGGTTAATGTTACGGAATATTAAAAGTAAAAATGGGATGAAAAGTCATAAAATGAACCCCTGTGGAAGTCATAAGAGTGAAAATAAACATCTATATGGATGTATAAGGTCAGCTCATTTCCCAACCCCCAGGGCATGCTAACCTTACATCAGCAACTAATAAGTGTATAAACGTTGTTAGGATAATAAAGACTCAACCATACAAAGTCACCCTCAGCGGACAGTTCATAAAGATCATTATTATTCATACAAAAGGAGTCTAGGCCCAAGCGTCACATACAAAACTTTTTATGTATATTGAAGCACTCGCCTGGCCTGTTTATTGTTTTAGAGCTAGTCCTCAAATCACTGCGCACACCACCCTCTGCGCTCTGTCATGTCTTCAGATTAAGACTTCTTTTTTTGAACTTTCGCATCCGTTACATTTTAACTCAAAATCGTTTAAGAGCAATTAAGCTTGCTCCCACGTCTACAATGGATGACAGAGGCACATGTTAAGGGTTAAAAAAGTAAATCCATACGGTACAACACATGGACCCGTGTCTCTGGCCCAAATAAAAACAAGGATCCTTCTAATCTCGGACCTTTCTGAGACACCGCCAGTAGGATGACTTCAAGCGAGGAGAGCTTCCGTGGTCGTGGCGTTTGTCGACTGCGTCGCGAAGTTCTATTTGCATGCAGGCCAGCGGTGTTGGCAAACAATGCTCACCACGAGGGAGGGGGAAAAAAATGATCTGTCCTCGCAAACCTCTGGATGAGTCTCCTCCCTTCAGAATAAATGTCAAAAAAAGACAAATGAACGAGAAAGCAAAAACGGGAGACAAAGGGTCCATTTGACCAGATCATGTCCTTTCATCCTGAGCAGCAGAAGATAAAGTGCGGTACAGACAAGGACCTTTTCAAAGTCTTCTCCCACCACAAACATTTAGGAGCGGAGACAATTCATGCAGTGTGAATTGAAGAGGCTTATCTGATGTGTGCTATGCTCTGTTATGGATAGCCTTAGCTTCTTAAATCAGTGCAACCACTTGCATGAACTCCCATAACATTGTGCAATACCCTGCAATGACCTGCACTGATGCATACTTACAAGTGTGGTTCTTTAGCAGTAACGGTCACTATATTTCCCACTTGGGATCAATACAGAACATCTACCAATCTAAGGTCATGTTCTGTTTGTTTGTGTACCTTGACATACTCCTAATGATCAGGTTTACGTATCTAGACATCTACGTGTGAAAACCACCAACAGGGAGAAAAAAATATATATCTTTGTCAATTACTATCAATGTGCTCGGCATATAAAACTGATTCTGATGTAAGATTCCCCATCACTGAATTTGGTGCCAGGAAACTCTCAGCAGCACGAGGCTCGCGTACAAAATTCGACACGCGTCCAAAGAATCAAAAGCGTCATCGTTTGCAAAAGCGGTTTAAGAAGAGAACCAACAAGACCAGCTCAGTGATCAAAGAGGATGATAATCTGCATGTATATTTTAATAGATGAATGTGGAAACAATCAGTCTCGTGTGTCACAGTTTTGTACCGTTACCCTTGGGGGGGGGGGGGGGGGGGGGGGGTGTTTTTTGCGTATTTTTTAGGCGGGGGGGTGGTGGGTTTGA
>JAACJT020000007.1:20888038-20926051 GCA_009936485.2 Gymnarchus niloticus
TACTGGGCTGTCTTCCTCAGCCTCCTCCTCTCTCTGGTACTGGGCTGTCTTCCTCAGCCTCCTCCTCTCTCTGGTACAGGTCTGTCTTCCTCAGCCTCCTCCTCTCCGTGGTACAGGTCTGTCTTCCTCTGCCTGCTCCTCTCCGTGGTACAGGGCTGTCTTCCTCAGCCTGCTTTGCTGCAGATGCACAGGGGCGCTCTAAGATCCTAGCAGCATTGTGCTTCCCGGGGATCTGCTTCGCTGCGCCTGCTGTCGGTGCTGTGGAGCACTGGACTGCAGCCTAATTCAGTGACCAAAAAAAGCTCAAGAACATCTTTATGATGTGCGGCGTTCAGCAATAAGATCTGCAACACGCCATCCTGCATGTGTTTATAAATCCCGTAGCCTAGTTAGAGCATATCCTGTATGCTAATTTAAATGATAACCCAGCTTTAATTCTATCCACTTCTCAAGAAATCAAGAGAGGTCCGGAGCGCACTTCTCGAATGGGATTCTAATCAATTACAGTACACGTGGGCTGTGGCTAAATTAAATACACCAATCAGACTAAATATCATGATAACAGTAATTCTTTAAATACTCACCATAACACGTCGCATTAGTTCCAGACATTAGTTTCCCATTATGTTTGCAACGTCTAATGTGGCCGTAAAAATATGTTGTATTGCACATGTTTTGTTAGTACACATAATTAATTTGTGGTATGATTAATATGCATATTTAAACTACACAATTAGGACAGCAAACCCGTTATTACTTAAGGACAAATATTAACTGTACAATCATATTTAAATAATACTTGCTCAACATTTTATAATTCAGTGTAATACTTTATTTAATTTTCCTTTAATTGTATCAAAAGGATGCATGGAATTTCCCTGGAATAGAGAGTTCGTCTTTATTTGCGACTATTATTTATATTTAATGTATTTAACAAAACTTGTATCTTATTTGAATAACTAGGTTTTTATCAATGGAAAAATTGTGAATCTGTCAGCATTGTTACTAAGTGAAGAATCTCATTCTCTTGACTCTTTCCACTTTAATCCTAGATTTATAACTGATTTTTAAGAAGGCTGGTTTAAACCATCTTTGAATGAAATGTGTAAGCCTGGAGGTTCATTTCGCACTCTGGTGCTCAGGGGCCTGTGCCTTGGGACAGCACTGGTGGGAGTGTTGTCCAATGTCACGCCTTCCGTCGCCTGACAAAACGTGTCCAAAGAGCCTACTGTGCGATGGAATCCAAAATGTCTCATCTGGGTGTAAACTCCAGTACATCATGATTGAAGGACCAAAGTGATGCCCCAAAACATACCTGTTTTATTTTGTCTCTTCCAGTGCATGTCGGTGTGCCACTGAATGGCAACATAAGCCCCTTTCTGCAGCTGCGTTTCCCACCCTTTTGTGTTCTGGAAATGTTATTGGCCAATGGCCAAGTCCACAAGAATTCTTCAGCTTTCACATATCCCGTCTGGCTCTCCAAGAGACACATGCAGGTGATAGCAAAGCTTGGGATCAGATCACAGTGTCGGCCATTTACCCAGCACCCCCAGAGCAGTATTTGGGGTAAAGGACCTTGCTCAAGGGCCCAACGGTGATGCCGTCACACTGTCAGCCATGGAAATTGAACTGGCAACCTTCCAGATTCCTAATCCACTGAGGCACGCATGATTCTTGTAACCAGATCTTAGTTTTCTTGGACTAAGCAAGTTCAACAGTCCAGTAGACCTGCATGTCACCCATCTTCGGTGTAATCCACTGATCGTGCATACTAACATAAATACGAAAGACATCTCTCTGTGTGTTGGCCTGTATCTTCACTTTGAGGGTTGCCATATTGTTCACATTAGAGTGAGGTGAGTGTTGATTTAAAGCCTCAGCCTCATTAGCATATACTGCCTGTTTCCTATGTTTGTTATAGATCTTTAATTTGTTCTTTGTTCTTTTTCAATACACACGCCACAAAAGATCAGCTTCCATTCTGGGGATGGTCAAAAAACCTGAAACAGATTTTTTTTTTCTTAGTTTCCTACCAAGTGTCACGTCTACACCAAGCCAGCCATGCCCAACTCCTGTCCTGTCAGCACCGAGTCAGTCACACCCTACATACCACCATTCCTCATCACCAAAATATTAACCACAGCTGTTGCCAATCAAGCCCCTCCTTTTAATTACCTCCAGTCTGTGTGCATCACGGTGAGGAATGTGTTTCCATTGTGAAGGCTGTTTGTGTGTGAATTATTATGCTAATTTGCTGTTTTTTTTTTTGGCGCCTTGTTTTGGATTTGTTTGCTGTGCTGTTTGCCTCGTTCTGGACTTTGACCGTTTGCCCATGAAACATGACTACATTTTGTTTGTCCTTCTGGTTTCTGGAAACCTTGTCTGTTTTGGTTCTGGTCCTGCCTGTTTTGACATTGATTAAAGAACCCTGCTCTCCACTCAGATCCAGTCCGTGTCCATTACACCAATGTTGCCATTTATTTATTTATGAAGTTCTCTTGTCCAGATTCTGTTGCCAAAGTCTGTTACCAAACTCACAACCATAGAAACTGTGTATATTTACAATTCACAAATATTTATTTGACATGTGCATTTGTTATATTCTTAATTGAAGTATTATCAGTAAAATAAATGTAAAAACATATTTTCTTCAAACTAGGCTGGAATTAAGTCCTTACCTAACAGCCTCAAATGGTCTCAGTTTCTGGAGCTACTGGACAGGAGTATGTGGAACTGTGTAATCAGTTTAAATGACAGCTCAACAGCTCCTCCCCCAAGCCCAGCTGTGAAGCTGCCCATTGGATGACCAGACAGACTGGGGAGGGGGTAGAAATGCCAGGTGGGTGTCTTTTTCAATAATTCATCTTCAAGTCTTCTGTTAGAGAGGCTTTCCAGGACTTTGAAGTCACTGCAAACATCTGTACTTGTGATTAATCATGTGATTTTCCAACTGCAGATTTAGTATAATTAATCTCAGAATGTCTGAAACATGGACTACAACCACTGATCAGAACCTGTAGCTTTACGTCTTACAAAATTGACTATGTAAGCAATATTAGAATGAACTTGGTACAAAGGTATAAGGTAAATGTGTTTCACTGTGATCTATGCATCATCCCATCGATATTCTGTATTGCATGTATATCATAACATATCCTGTACGTCTCAGCTTAACACCAAAATTCCTTGGTGTACATTGTTATTTGCCTTCTGAGGGTCTTGACCCTCAGTTTATAGTGCAGAAATGGAGAAGCATACTGGGTTTCTACAGAGCTGTGTCATCCACATCGTGAGACTCCCTTATCAGAGGACTGCCAGGAGATGCCAGAAAAACTGTGATCCAACAAACACCCACATGAAAGGTATAAGAAAACCTTGACTAGAACAGGGTTACAGGGACGGACGCTCTGGGTCCTGGGCAAGGGATGGTGCTCACTGGTCAGCACCTGATAGCCAGGTCATCTACATAACTTGCTAAGGAGCCATCTTTTGTGCCCATCACCCACATGGTTGAAGGTGGGGGTCAGGTGCAGTACCATCTGGATGGCAAACATAAACAGGAAGGACCCAGGTGGACTAGACCTTGGCAATGGATACTAGCTTTGGGAACCTGGAATGTTACTGCTCTGGCAGGGAAGGTTCCTGAGCTACTGTAAGAGATAGAAAGATACTGGATAGATTCACTCAGCCTTACTTGCAAACACAGTGTGGACTCTGGAGCGAAACATCTTCATTGTGGGTGGAGTCTCTCCTGTTTTAGACTACTGAATAGTCAAAGACCTCAGTTAGGTCTGGTGACAATCACAAGTCCAGGCTGAACAACTGGGTATCCTTTGGTGAACAAGTGCACTGAACAGAAAGAAAACTCTCACTGTTTGCATGTATTCACTGAGGTGATGTGCTGGGAAGGGTACCTCCTATGGACCATTGGAAGACATGGGGAACAATGGAGAAGCCTTAATGTGGGGTGAAGGGAAGGATGGCTTCCTGGAGCTAACCCTTAACTGAATTTCAGTTCAATCCATGGATTGTCAAAATGCCTTTTTACCACAAGGCAGTGTCGGTAATTTCTGGTAGATCACTGTTGCTGAGGACAAAAGCCAACATGGCGGAAAGGCAATAAGGGTAGATGAAATCCATCCTGAGATGTTGAAAGCACTCTTTAATGTTGCATGGAAGGCAGGTTAAGTACCTCTGGAATGACAAACTTGGGTTTCAGCCTCTTTTAGTGTTCCATCTATAGGGAGTCAGAGTTCTAAGCCAACTTTGGAAAACATATGCCAGAGCCCTTGAGAGGAGACTTCACATGATAACTAAAACTAATATTATGAAGGAGTTATGTGGATTTTGGCCTTGGTGAGGAATAATGGGCCAACATTTCTCTATCATCAAGTTGTATGAGGAATCGTGAATTTGCTAACATGTGTGATTTGTGTGGTTTGAGAAGGCATATAACCATATAACCATGTACCTAAGCATATACTGCAGGGTGGGGGGGGTCAGGATGACGTGGTGACAGGGGCCAACATTGTGCTATTCACTCTGTAGGAATGTAATAAAAGTTATGTCCGCATCCCAGCCACAAAGTCATTTAGAGTTAGTGCTGGCCTCTGGCAAGGTTGAGTCTTATCTCCATTACTTTTTGTGATTTTCATGGACAGTATATCAAAGTGCTCCCATGGCTGTCAGTGCACCCGGTATTGTGGGTTAGGGGTGACATTCCTACTATTTCTAGATGATGTTGATCACAATCTTAAGCATGAACTTAAGCAGTTCAATGCAGGATTTGAATCAACAGCGATACCAATCGGGAAAATCCAAAGCTCGGGTGTGGTCTTGGAAAAGAGTGGATTGCTCTATTTCGCTAAGGAGAGAGAGCCTGCATTTAGTGAAGGACCTTGTTCATGTGTGACAGTAAGAGGGAACATGAGATTGACAGGCAGATTGGCTCTGTGGCAGCAGTTTTGCATAGTGATGAAGCAGAAGTTGTGTTTTCAGATAAAGTCCATGGTTTTCTTGTAAATGTATCTCCTTATCTTCACCCATTATCATGAGCAGTGGGTAATGACTGAAAGAACAAGGTTACGAATATTAGTCTCCGAAATGAAGCTTCTCTGCAGGGTTTCTGGGCTCCCTCTCCATGAATAGGTGAGGAGTTTGAAGGTCCAGTGGAACCCTGATATCGGTTCCCATCTTTCAGATCGAGAACAGTCAACTGAGGTGATTTAGGTGTCTCATAAGGATGCCTGCTTATCAGCTCCCATGGAAGCTCCACTAGGCTTGACTCCCAGGGCAGACTCAGAGCATGATTGAGAGATTATATCTCCCAGCTGGCTTGGGAACATCTTTGATGCCTTAGAAAGAGCTAGAACCTGTGGCCATGAAAAGAGCAGTCTGCTGTGACCTGGTCTTCATAGCATTTCTTTTGGTAACCTCACCAAAAGATACGCTAGGAAGACGATATTGACACTGATGACTTTGTTATTTGCCATTGTGCATATTTCATAGTGTACAGTGCTTGTAAATAGTCTAAAGTAGCTGCTGTTATGCTTTTTACATCTGATATAAAAAAGGAACTCAACAGTGACATGTGGGGCTTAGATCTCCAGCTCCTCATAGTTGATGACTGCATGGCCATCCATGCATTTTCTAACTGCTTATCCTGGTCAGAGTCACAGTGATGGCCATTTGTAGCTTTGTTCTTGAATAAGTACACCTTTTGTTGAAGAGGACTTTAACCAATCCCATCATCTTTAGCTCAAGTGTGCTGGCTCTCCTTTTATGCCTTAGGTGCCAAATTAAATTTGTAGGACATTATCAGTCCAGTGGCCAGTTCATGAGGGAACCCAGTGTCACTAATGATAACATACTGCCTACTACTTCCCATAAAAATAACTTAGCTGCAACTCAGCACAGCCTATCTTAAAATATTTATCAGGGGAGTAATTTATCCATTTTGATAAAGCGAAACTCACTACTAAACTAATACTCCACTCAGACCCCTGACTTTGTCCCTGCATGGCAGACACTGTAGCTGTTCGGATGCTGTTTAAACCAACTGCTTTGGTCTTTCTCACCATTATGGCAGCAAAGTGAGACATCCACTCCGTCATCCGCCGTGACTCATTTAATGCATGTGTCACTGGCAAGGCGTTGATCCGAGTCAAAAGGAAATCTTGTGTTTGATGAGACTTGTTTAGCAAATCTCAGTGTACAAGTCTCTTCCTCGAATGTTTTGTTTCTGCATAACAGAAAAGGACATTATGCTAAATAATTTAGCTTGCAGGATATAATCTTGATAATGGTTTCACAACAGTATTAAAAAGACATTAAGAAATATAAATTGCAGTAATGATGGATGAAATGTGGAAAAGGTTTTTTGTAGCTGTAATACTACGTACAAAGATTCTCTGAGAATGCGACGTGCAACTCTCAAGGTACTCAGAAAAATGACTCCTTTGACAAACTTGACAGGAATGGTGGACGTTGGTGGTCCGCATTCATGGTTCTTATTTTGTAAATCATAGGCTTTAATTTTTACCTGATAATAGTTTAACTTTAATTATTATAATACATTTCTTTTCAAAACATACCATTTCTTGCGGCATCGTTATTTTCCTCTAATGCTTAGTACGGTCTGAATGTGCTCACAAAAGGATTAGGTAATGTTTTCTGTGTTTGTTTGTTTGTTTGGCTTTTTTGGGTGGCAGCGGGGGTTAATGTGAGGGTTCAGCGGTAGCAAATAACAGGGGACTCAGGCTGTAATTTAAGACCAATGAAAATGACTGGTGGCTTTGCCTGGCGGATTAGTCTGAGGGCAAGGCCGCGTGTTGGGTCCCGTCGGACAGTGGGAGCCGAGTTCCACCAAGGGGCCTTTTCAAGGCTTTATGTCACAGGATAATTAACATGCAGACCACACCTGCAGTGTCTCCTGGATGGGGCGACTAACTCCAACAGGGTCCCTGAAACCCAGAACGATGTCCATACAAGGGGTCACATGCGGAAAACAGAGCCCTGCGAAGTGACCTCTTCAGCACTCTTCACGTAAACGCATGTCACCGAAACAGACAGAGCCCATGGCACGACCTTGGAGATACGTGTACCTGCCGTTGTTGCACATTCATGCTGCACACAATTTAGGTCCTCTTTAATATTTTGGATGTTATCTTAATGAGTTGCACTAGTGATGGGACAAATGAGCCTTCGAAACCTGTAGTGGGTGGGAGTATCATGAACTAACCAATCAAAGTCGGTGCTAAATCGGGCTTCTAAACCCGCGGTGGGTGGGAGTATCCTGAACTACCAATCAATGCTGGCGATACTCCCATCCACCATGGGTTTTGAAGCCTCATTTGTCCTATCACTAAGTGTCACAAATTCAAACATAGGACATTGGAGGATTCTGTAGTTGATATATTGAGCTTATAGGCTTTTAAGATATGCAGGTGCACTTTTTTCTTAATGAGAGATACAGATGCTGAGAGGACGTCTTTAGTTTATGCAAATCTATCGTGGCAGGAAAAGTGACAATGGTGTGTTAGCACGTAGAATGAGGAACAAAGTGGCAAACGATTTTTTCTTCTACCTCTGTGCCTTTCTGTGGATGTTACTACCAATAAGTGTAGCTTACGTCCAAAACTTGGGGTGTATTCACATGTCAGACAACTGGAAAAATGGTACACTGACACATCTGAGAGGAAGCTTCTCACTGAGAGCCTGTCAGGACACTCTATCAAAGGCACTGAGCAATGTAAGCTGAGATATGAAGCCGAAATTACATAGATTACTGCATGCAACTAAACTAAGAATCCTCAGCAGGAAAAGCAGAGAGGAAATGATGACTACGAGCGAAGTTCCTAACCAGTAAAATACATCAACTCCGAGGTAAACTCCACCCAAAGGAGAAATACCATACTTTGAGCAGTGCCACTGTCCATCCACCTCATTGCTCACCTCCATCATGTTGCAACCTAAATCCTGAATCACTCTCATTCTAAGATTTCATTTAAGGAAAAACATAAACCCAGCCAGAACATAAGTGGAACAACGCAGCAAAGAAAAATTGAAAAAAAAAAAATGTGATTGCACAATTAGGTTTTCTTATCAAGCTTTAATTTCAGCTCTCTATCATACCACTCACACAAGGAACCTTTTTACAGAACAGTAATCATTTTACCAGAAAAACAAGCAAAAATAAAAAAACAGAGCAAGATCCAAAATTGACACTAAGAGGACGAATCCCAGGGTCATGGGTACCCTGAGCGGCATGGTTAGAGATCCCTGACATGCCCTTGGTCCTGCCAGCATGCCACCATGCTAGGGTGCATCATGGGAATGAGTGCTTACAAACCTCCCTGTTCTGCATGAAGGTCAGTGCACCCCTTGGGAAATGAAATACTTTTCATCGAAAGAGTATACAGAGTGAAGCACCCCATTATCTCAGCCAGATTTGAAACCCAGACGGTAAAGTAATTCCTCCCAACACCAAGTGTGTGAGTTGAAATAGTAATTACCCAAAGTATGCATTTCTCAGATTTTTGGTCACAATAATTTATGGAAATAATGTTGGGCTGCATGTCCCCAAACAGACCCGGACAGATGCTCTGAAGATGAAATTGAGGTTGTGATCTACAGTGTAGACGCCACTGGAAGGAAATGGATTTGTAGACATGCAGCTAAGCGTGTAAAACTTCCTCATCACAAATACGATTGCCTGCAAAAAGTCATTAACAAAGTGGCAAAGAAAACATTTTCTCTGTGTTCGGGTTGATCAAAATCAATCACTTTTGCTAATGTCAATGTAAAAATTATGAGCTCATTAATGTTATAGAATTCAGTATTTCCATTTCCATTAAAAGCGTGGGAGGCTATTAAACTTTTTCTTTGTAAAGATAATATCTTCAAGTCAAGTCAGGTTTTATGGTCACGTGTTCTGGAGAGCACAGTGAAAATATTGTGCCAAGGTTGCAGGGGAGGGGACAGGGCATGGGGGGGGCAGAAAAAAACATGGTACAGATTTACAATAAATACGCGGGATACAGTGCAAGACGGACGGCAGGGTAATGGGGGGTTACAGTCCATAGACGTAAGGTAGTGCATAAGACAGGACTGTGCAAAATGACAAACAACAGGCAATAATAAAAAAGTGAGTTTAACCAGTGAGTATAAAGTGCGATAGTGAACAATTCTGCAAGTAATGCAATGACTGATTACTAAGGAAAGTTCTGTGCAAATGAGAGGCAGAGGGCATAGGCCAGACTGTTCAGTAGCCTGATCTTGAGCTATACTGGGATTTGTATGTTATTCACAATGTGAGAAAAGTCTACAAGAACAGGAGGCTGCCGGAGCATGAGTGACCAGTCTGACAAAACGGTTTCCAATAGCTTATAGTAAGTCGCAGGATGTTCCAACTTGATCGTTTATTACAGGCACACAAAGCATTGCTGCCATTAATCAGGCAATCTTTGGAAATGGAAAAAAATACAGTTTTTTTTTTTTTTTCCTGGGAAACTCACGGGACAAAAACACAAGGCACATGCAGGAATGGGCGCGATGCATTACAACAAAGACAAATGCTTGTGAGGCTCAGTAGTAATGGCATTGTTTGCAGGATGACATCATAGATATGCAGCTGAATGCATACTATGTTGTCAGGCCACGCTTGCAATGTTCTAGAGACCCCATGGTTGAGGCAAATGGCATCTGTACCTACACTGCCCCCTTTTGGCCAGAGACCTGATACTACCATCTCTTTTTTTTCATTTTCAGGTAAAAACGTAGAAGGTTTATTTTGATGGCCAATAAAACGTAAACATGGGACCTTTTACTGCAAAACAGTTTTTAATAGCTTTTTTTACATTGTAACTTGTTAAAGATATGCCAGTGTTTAGTGTCCGAAAAACATTAACATTTGTAAACAACGACATTAACTGCACATTAAACGGGAAAATATTTTATGGAGGTGCCTACTTAAGACGTTCACGAGTAATGCATCATGCTGAATCAGTTATTGGCGTGTGATGAAGGTTTTAATTTCTTCTCATTATTTGGAACAAAACGTTAGTTTAGCGGTCACATGCAATTGATGGCAAATATGATGAGAAAAAGGGATCATTACCTCTATAACTTTATATGTTGTTTCTTCCATTTACTAATGAAAAAATCAATGCCAAGCATTGCTTTATTGTGAAAGAAAAATGTATGAATGTAAAAATGGATTTTAAAAACAAATTAAACACATAAATTGTAAGAAGGCATTTTAGTCTGTGGATGTCGATACTTAAAAAAATAATAGCACATAAATTCTACTAATTACAGGTATAAATCAGAAACACATAAGGTGTGTGCATGCAAGGTTAAAGTTTTAGTTAAGTTCCCTTAAAATGATGTATTTTACATAATTCATTCACTTTAAGTTACATTTTTTAAAAATTACACACAGATATAAAATGACATATAAAAACCATTCATAACAGCAGAGCTGGATGCTTGGAGTGGGAGGTTAAACCTTACAGTGAAACAATAAAATGACTTGAATGGGCCAGCCTGGTGGCCAGGATGACACATTACAGGTTACACAAAAGAGATGGACGTGCCAATTAATCCGAAACACTCTATCAGGACGTCTTCACCAGAGCCAAATGTTATACACACATCACCAGTGTATGAAAAGTATAAAAGACCAACACATAAAAAAAAAATAAATAAAACACTCAAGTGAAGTAACGACCAGAGGAAATTAACCCCAATACTCTCCAAGTCAAACCACTGACATGTCGATATGCGAAGCCTGCCAGCAAAACCCACAAAAAAACCTGAAGCTGACTGATCAACGTGACAGGTGTCAACGTCGATTTGAAGTGTTCAGTCAACGAGTGATGAGGGGCTCGCCCAAGAAACCACTGGGAGCCTCCTGCAGTCCCTGAAGTCATATTCTCGGCTTTATTAAGTGTTGTCCAAAATGTGCTCTAAGACCAGTCAATTTCACTAGCAGTAAGTTAACCTATCAACTTCAGAATTTAGTAGGTCTTGCAGGCGGCTGCATGGTCATTGCTCTTCAAGTCCTGTCTTGTCGCTCTTGGTAAAGAGTGTCACTCATCCCATCAAAGGACCAAGCAATGGTTGGTACTATAAAAAAAAACAACTTTGCAGTCAGCTCACCCCATTAAAGCTGCAGAACCTTAAGATGTTTCAAAGCCTGTTACATGTATCTGAGAGAAGACTGGAAGAACTGCTGAGTCACATGCCCTGGGCTACAACAGACTGAGGATTCAACTCATTACACTGTACCACAGGCCCCGAAAATAATCACTTAGAACTCAAACATAATAATTGCTAATGCCCTGCATTTAGCTGAATTTACTATGATTGTGTGGGCTTTTAAGCTGTTAAGCAAATAAAAAAATAAGGCACAGTTGCATGGCATGTAACCTAAAGCAACAGCAAAATGCATACGTGTGTAGATGAGTTTTAGAATTTCCTCTGGTCGTTACTTCATCTGAGTGGTTTGTGTGGCACTTTACAGCTCCCATTAGAAACATCAGCAAGTCAAAATATCACATTACTTTGTTTTTTTTAAAAGGAACATTCCCTGAGTATTCTATACAATAGAGAATAACTGAGGTTTCACACCACTTTGCAAATTTTAAGCATGCATCTGCTGGTCTGATGTGAGCCATAGCTTAGCAACAGTAACTCAGGGGACCTTCATACTTCCACTTAGATATGGTACAGGGGATGGGCAACATGCCATAAATAATGTCTGTAATTAGCTTTATCAGATGAGATGACTGCAGTGGCCTGTATATTTCTATGGCACATTGTTTTAATTACAGTAGGGAGTCATAACACGGGATGTTAACATGTATCTATTCATACATGTAGACTGACCCTGAACATGTCCACTTCATGATATGGAAATATGGATATCAGATAATGACAAAAAAAAGTATTTTTTGAATGGTATCAACAATGCAAATATCTATTTGCAATACGGTCGTACGCTTTGGAAAACACAGGACATAAAGCAAGGGTCCATCATTTGACTTTTTATGATTTTAATGTCAAAATAAAAAATGTGGTCCTGGAACGTATATCTGTTATTTGCTTGCTCAGAACGAATAATGAAGAAGAAGGCTTCAGACAATTTGTAAAGCAAATGAAAACAATATCAAACATGTTCAAAGCTCCACGACACATCAATGAAAAAAGTTCAGTGCAGTTTTCCGCCCATAATATTATCCCGGATTTGCTCACCCGGTCTCAGATTTAAAACAGGAAGTGTCCTAAAGATAAACCATAACCTCAAAGTTAACGACAGAGCAAGAATCAGAGTCCAAACTGAACTCCAACTCCTCATTCCCAAGACAAAGAAGAAGAGAGTAGCAGGCAGGATGTGTGAGGATGGAGAGTGAGGGCGAGGAGACGGATGAAGGCAGCGAAGGAGCTGACAGAAGCAGGCAGTATGGGGTGTCTGGGTTGTCGAGCAACAGCCGCGGCGGCAGACACATTAACGTCGTCGTCTTTGTCCCTGCTGACACCAACTCGCTTTCTCCGCCGAGATTAATTGAAACCAGCAGTTCGAAAGGCGTCTTGCTGAGCCAGGAAATAATGCCAGTGTTCAACTGTGACCATTGCCACTGGAGAAAATGTCATCTTGGTTTGGGTGGGAGGATGCCGGATTGGGGTAAGGGGTGGGGGGGCGGGTCTCGTTTTCTCTTGTGTACAATAAAAGCCGATTAGAGTTAAAACAGTCGGTCAGGCCTCCCCTCCCTGATGGTCGCCGGATTACCGGCAGAAGCTGTCATCTGTGAAATGAAATTTGGACAGGACTGAACGGGGGCCATGTGGAAGGAGGAAATTGGGAAAGGGGGGTAGGCAGATAGAGAGAGGGAAGGACAATTTTGACCTTTAAATGAATTATTTCAATTCACATTTTTCATGTATCACTCCCGCAGAGCACAGGGCAGGGGGTAAAGTAGTACTGGGCTATCCACCCTTCCCCTGTGGCAGGAAGGTGTCTTCAGCCATTCACTGGAGCATTAAGACTCGTAATCACTGTTAACGAATACTCAGCCGCCAAAAGGGTTTAGGTCTTCTATTCACTACGGAATTAAATAAACGACACGGTCTTGGCTTAATGCTACAACCCCTGTCAGGTCTTGCACTTTCACCTGTGTTTTACGGTCATATCACCCCCAAAATGAGCAGTCTAATGGTCCTGTAGCTCAGATTCCTGGATCCATGCAGAATAATTCACTCTTCCTAAAATGTCTTCAAAAATGAGTTCAAAGAGGACTACTGACAAGATCTGTAGATGTTCTAGGAAATAAAGTGCGTTAATAACAAAAACAAGGTATTACACATAAAGCCCTGTCATCATTCTTCTATTTCAGTTTAATGTATTAAAGGTTACAGCCAAACATATTGTGGATTTTAATGACTGATTTTTATTGAATACTTTTCCACTTTGATTCCAAGTTAGGTTAATCAAAAAGAGAAACACATTTTGGCATTTCCTCAGAAAAATGCCAAATTATTGACTTTTAGCCCCTTAACATATGTAAGTCAAGAAATTGTCTGTTGAAGTGGCGATGGTGACTTTACTACTTTTGTGATCTGCAATGTAAATGCGCTCACTAAATGGGAAAGCTGGACTCCTATATCACTGGAGGAACATCACAAGGAAAACAGGAAAACAAGCATTCAACATACCCCACGTATCAGACTGGTGAATATTTCATCAAATGCCATATGTGGCCTCATTAGAGACGAGGTCTTGTTTTCTGCCACTTTGTGCCGTTTGATCTCCACACCAGAGCAACAGATGGGGAAGCAAACCTCTGAATTACTCCACTGGAGCTGTCATGCTGGCCGTGAACAGTTATCATGGTTTCCAGCTTTTCAGATAAATGCTAAAAAGATGATCTGCTCCACAGGCAGGAAAAAAGGTGAAATTCAAACAAAGCAGCCTGATGTCCACACACACGTACACAGGGCAGCCATTGTACTATACAACACTCTAACACGGCAACATGCTCTCTAAACAGTAATTCAAGATTCATCCTTCAGGATTCAGTTTCTGAAATGACTAATCTTGTCACTAGTACTCGGGACAAACAGGGAAATGAACAAATGAGAATTTTGACTGTATGACTACACAGTATTTTTTTCCGGTAGAGTTAAAATATTCTCAGTAAGGTCTCCAGCTGAAGATAAGAGACTTTGCCTCCTGGTTGGACCTACTGGAACAAGGCTACGCTTTACCTACGAATGATTTCACTGATCGCCGTAGATTTGGTGTAAGAGATACGTACTTGGAGCTGCTTCAGTCAGTGATGGAGACTCCAGGTGAAGTGGTGAAGATAGAGAAAGGTGTCTATGTTGTTGGCCAGACGCTGACCTTAGAACCACCACGGAACCTTTCCTGTTTACTTCCAACTTCGCTGTTCGCTCCACTTTCCATTAGCGAAGCCTTCCAACGTAACGTTTGCCAATCACAACCTGTGTTTCTAGCGTGCTGTGTTGAAATTCTACAGTAAATTGGTTTTGCCCTGCAGAAAGCCCAACTTGCACTAGTGAATAACAGCTGTAGTCTGCCAATGACCCGTGCAACTGCAACTCTGAGATGCTCAACCCCACAGGTGATGTACATTTTACGAATGGTAGGCTAAACATGTTTTCATTCTGTTAAATTAAACAAAACAAAGAAAAATAAATATGTGCTAATTAATTTTACTATTGGCTGTTTTTTTCTTTAAATTTCATTTTATTGTGGTATGCAGAATGTTTTTTTTCTAATCTCTTGCATTTAGCTAGTTCACATCACTTCTGGGTGGCTCATTAATCCAGAACACCATGACAATGACTAATTTGTGTATTCTCTGCTGGCAGTTGAGAAAGGTTGGACATGGCATAGAATAAAACCTGTCCACATTACCTCCGAACCTGGAAAACGCACTCATCACTTTACTCTGCGCTGAGACATGAACTGAAACAGACACACACACGCAATCACTCACTCTGAAACCCAGATCACTAAGAAATAAGGCAAGCATCAGAATTTTTCTGGGGGAAATTGAAATATTTCTGGTAATGGGTTAACATCTTGGCCAAATAGTTCTGTGCCTTGGGGCCTGTGCTTCCTGGTGTAGTCTCCAGGCTCCAGGATTAGGTAAGCAACATGGATGGATGGATGGATGGAAAGTATAAAGATGACAAAGAAACAATTTTTAAGTTTGCATTGCAATAGGTGAACCCTTCAAAGATATTGCAGTATTTCATATATTCACTAACATACCACATGGAAATTTGTACAAATAAGAAATTAAAGCAGGAGAATGTAATTTATTAATCTCAGGTGGTGTTTATTATCAGGACCGAAGGCTACAATGGTAGCTTACCAAAGACGTTTATAGTTACACCTTAAGGTCTAAACCCGAAAGAGGGACCCACGATGTCAACTCCGTGGCGAGACCAGAACCACAAGCAGCTACAGATAAGGCTGACAGCGTAGTGATGTTTGCAGTGTACGCTCAGTTCCGTCTGGTTTGGTATAACTTGCTATATTCTTTTGAACCTCAAAGTTACCAAGAGACCTGTATTTTATCTGAAAGTGCTAATGTTTAAATATAGCTAGCAGCACTGAGTTGTCAGAAGGGGTATCTTCACTGCTCTTTCTTGTAATATATGGCGCCTTTTTCATCTTCGGATTCATAGTTGGACAGAAGAAATAACTACCAATCTAAAACCATTCCTCTCTCCACGTTTACCATTGAATAAACTATTTTAAGTGCGACCTTTTGGGCGAAATGATTATGATTGTTGTAACCTTCATAATGTCACTAGGTATTTCCATTTAAGATAAATGCCATCACAGAATGCTTGAAAGGTCCTGCACCTGCTTTTAATTCTGCTGATGTATTTACGACAGATATTCACCACATGTTTTTGTACACTTGGTCTAATAGGGTTTAAGGTCAACTCGCGAAAAAATTAAATAAGTAAATAAAAAAAAAAAGTAAATAAATGACTACCACTAGATGGCAAACTATCGCTGGAGCGTTTAATAAACGCAGTTTCAGCTGACATGAAATAACGGCTCTGTAATTGTACTTGACCTAATTGCTGCATAACAGTAAAGAATAATTATGATCATTATGCAAGAATCATTTCTAACCTTAGTGTTTAAATATGTCGTACAATCTGCCCGAGTAGTTTTAATACAGAAGATATTTGATTAAAAAAAAAAAAAAAAGGCATTTTACCATACAATAATTTCTTTGCTATTCTGCATACTTTTCAGTAAAATTCTCAAAAACAATAAAGCGATACGTGGTATAACCGTTTGAAACACCGTGACACAATAGATTCATTTTTCCGAATGTGTGTGTGTGTGTGTGTGTGTGTGTGTGTGTATACAGTATATACAAACTTGACTATTTTGAATTGTCTACCAAGCATGGTAGCAATATTGTTCACCTTACTATTGCCGTAGGTGGGCAGAAAAAAATATTAAAATGGCATGTTAGTTAACTGGCAGTTAACACCAATCCATAAACACTGGTTGATTTGATAAAAGGTAGGAAAAACTCAATGCAGCTGTCGCCTGGCTGGAATTCACAGTGAAAGTAGGGAATTTAATTTTGTATTGTCGGCATTTAATAAAATCAGTTACAATAACGTGAGATTAGTCTTCGTTGATTTTTAGAGCGATGTGAACTAAACTCACGACTGGTTCAAAATGGGAAAAGAAGAGCTGTCCTCGCCATTGTTTTACTGTCGACCCCAAACGCGTGGCCAGCATACCCTGACATACCTCATAGTCATGTCATATTGACCAGCGTTTCCCTCAGGCTCCTTAAATACCCCCCCCAGCCCGTCTGCCCTTCACACCCCTACAGGGAGCCGAGCCGTCCGGACGCCTGCCGAGCCAACTCCGCCGCATTCATTTCGTGATCCGCGAAGGCAGGTATGAATGCCACATCTGGGCTATGCGACAAAGCAGAGCTGCTTTAATTATTCGGACAGTTGTGCAGAGAGAAGCCTCATTTCCCATCATAGTCATTAATCTTAAGCAGCCTCGGTTGTAGTAGGCTTGCTAGCCCTCATAGTAAATTTTTAAATGGCAAAGTGATTTTACTTGGTATTGAGCTGAGTAATGGAAATCATGGCAGTCTCATTTATTAGGATCTTGTATTGCAGTATTGCAGAAAAACGTAATTTTTACTGTAATATGGAGCAGTGTTACACACTCAAAACCCCGCTGCCGATGATTTACAGTACCACGTTAAAAGTCGCACCTTGAAGATATCCTTATTATATGCCGAAGCATTGGACTTCTACGTGATACTTTCACTAACACGATGTGAAGTTCATTCATAATGTGAATATGCTAAGAGGACAAATTTCAGCTTATGATGCAAGGCTGCGTAAAGCCCCTTGTTGCATCGAAGAAGGCTTCCGAGGATATTTCATGATTATTGAGGTATTTAACTTGCATGGTGCAACAAGATCCCAGCAGAGCTTTCTAAAGCAGCTAGACCTACTTCAGTAAGTCCAGGTCCAAATTCATAGGTACATAGCGAGCAGAGATAAAACGAATGACTTTTTACATTGCATTTTCCCCGCTGAAGGAGCCTGCTGCCCCTTCGACCTTGCATGTAAATACAGTTCTTCGATTTACTATCAGCTTACAACTCCTTGCAGACTGCCATTTCCCTAACCCAGAAGATTCTACTTACAGCTCCCTGGCAGAGATCTTGTTAAAACAATTAATATTGTACTTTGAAAGTTAAATTAAAATTGAGTACATTCTACAATAAATCACCTCAGATGAGTTGCATTTCATTTGCTCGCTTGTAATACAAATACAAAAACGTACACACTCACGATGGTTATGAAGAGAGGCACAGCATCAGGTAGGACTGTTGCACCGTACCTCCAGCACTGGTGGTTTGAATCCCAGCTTAGCTCAGAGTGTTTAGAGCTTGTGTATTCTCCAAATACTCGGGTCCCCATCAAGTCTAAGGATATGCAAGGGTGTTAATAAACTGCTGTGTATCTGCTCTACTACGGACTGGCATCCTGGGATGTACCCCAGCCTTTTGCCCTATGCTACATGCGACAGAAACTTCCCATTTAGATACACTGTTAAAAGATGGGTTGATGAAATTATGACGATGATACAAACTGAGAGATAAGATTATGCACACCAAACACATCTTCAAAAACCCATCAGCTGTGTGACCTTGACATTAATTTGTAAGTCTTTTTGGTAGACTGTGTTCTATGGTCTCCCATGACTTCCATTCTTGCTGTATGTGTAGACTAAGGAGATGGCCACTACAAAAGAAAAGCTCATCGAAAAAGTGTTGAAGGAGGAGCCCGTCGGCTCAAGGAACAAAGTGACTGTGGTGGGTGTGGGCATGGTGGGCATGGCCTGTGCCATCAGCATCCTCCTGAAGGTGAGAAACAAGTAGGTGTGGAATATAAGGGTACAATTTGATTAGGATTGCACGTGTCCATTTTTGAGTGTTTACAGCAGAAGTTCCAAGTATTATTAATGGAGGGAGGATTCCTGGTTCTAGACACAATTCAGATAATACAATATTAGATACCCTAATAACTGAGAACAGCAGTATTTTCATAAAGGTCACAAATAGCAGCCAGGCATACCGCCATCGTCTTTTCGTCATATGTTTTGACAAAAATCATAATTTGGCCTTGCAATGTGATTACATACCTGAAAAACCTGAGCATTGTTTCATTTCATTTGGTGCACAGGAGCTGGCAGATGAGATTGCCTTGGTTGATGTGATGGAGGACAAGCTAAAGGGCGAGGCGTTGGACCTGCAACATGGAGGGCTCTTCCTGCGTACTCCCAAGATCGTAGCTGACAAAGGTCAGAGATTTGCCGGATTGCAGAGCTTCACAGAATGCTTGCTGGATGACTGCATGGATAGAGATGTTCTTATATTGGGTGGCATGGCCTCCATGGTCATACAGGCAAGGAATAAGTAGTGTACTGGTGCTGTTAAAGACAGGATCATGGCAATTGATGTATATGGACATCACAGTAAAAGAAGTAATAAAGGCAAAGAGTGGAGTTAAGCTTCAGAACTTCTGAACCAGAGGAGGGAGTGGCTGATACAGCCACATGAGGTTGGTCTTAAGCTGATGTGAAGCATGCCTCCTTGCCCTTCAGACTACTCTGTGACAGCCAACTCCAAAGTGGTGGTGTTGACCGCTGGCGCCCGGCAGCAGGAGGGGGAGAGCCGACTCAACCTGGTCCAACGCAACGTGAACATCTTCAAATTCATCATCCCCAACATCGTCAAGTATAGCCCCAATTGCATCATCCTCGTTGTCTCGAACCCTGGTAAGCAGAGGGCATTAAGATGATTCTTTATTACCAGAGAAAGACAACCTCCATATTTGTCAATCACAACTGCATTCTCTTGTTGGGGCCTGTGAGGCTAACAGCCTTTCAAACTAAAAATTCCACTGTCTAAAACAGATTAATCAGATTTGCTCAGAGCACTATTTTTTAATTTTTTTTTTTCAGATTTTTTTGTGAAGATAAAAATACTGATAGCTGTACTAAATTAAACTAAATTCTAAAGTATACCCATTTTGATTTGGTTGTAACATGCAAGTGACTTCACACCGTACAATGCAATTTTTAAATCTGCTCAGTGGATATCCTGACCTATGTGGCATGGAAACTGAGTGGCTTCCCCAGACATCGTGTGATTGGCAGTGGCACCAACCTGGACTCTGCTCGCTTCCGCTTCCTGATGGGCGAGAAGCTAAACATTCACCCCTCCAGCTGCCATGGTTGGATCATTGGAGAGCATGGAGATTCTAGTGGTAAGCCCACTAATCCCATTCAACCTTGTAAATTCTAGTTAATTCTTCTTAATTCTCTGTTACACTCTTTGCCTCTCCCTCATCAGACAACCTGAGAACTGGATGAAAAGCTACTAAGATATAAGCCAACATCCAAAATGAAGAAAACTTGGATTAGAGGGGAAAAACTTGCATGGATTATTTCATATCTGCAATCAAATTCACATTTCTGTTCTTCTGGTTACAGTGGCTGTGTGGAGCGGGGTTAATGTAGCTGGTATCAGCCTTAAGAAACTCAACCCAGACATGGGAACAGAGAAGGACAAGGAGGACTGGAAGACAGTCCATAAGATGGTTGTTGATGGGTGAGTCTTAGCCTTCAAGACCCATTCATGTACATACTTAAGAGCTTTTGAGAAGTTTCCCATTAATAAAAATAAGTTTTCACTTCTGGACAAGAGTTAATAGTGGGAAGATGATAAACTTTTTTCACTAAATTTTAGTTAGCTCATGCTGACATACGCTCTCTATAGTCACTAAATTTGCGTAATTATTATTGTTTCTCTCAGTGCCTATGAAGTTATTAAACTAAAGGGCTACACTTCCTGGGCTATTGGTATGTCTGTTGGTGACCTTGTGGAGACCATCATGAAAAACTTGCGCAAGGTACATCCAGTATCCACGCTGGTCCAGGTGAGTTTACATCCATGAAGGGTTACTTATTACCTTCATTACATAAAGGCAAGGTCCAGTTATACTCATTGACAGATTGACCTGAACATACAGAAACACACCCTAAGAATTTCTTAGCTAACCAATTAACTCCAGATCAGAACTTTGAAAATGCAAAGCCTTTTATAGATTGAAAAGCGTTAATACACTCAGGACCCATTGTTCAGTCTGGTATAAATAGAGTTTAAGCCCCCACTACATAGATGTTGCTGACAGCCCCTCTCCTTCCTCAGGGCATGTACGGCGTGAAGGACGAGGTTTTCCTCAGCGTGCCCAGTGTGCTGGGCAACAGCGGCTTAACAGACGTGGTACACATGACCCTGCAGCCTGAGGAGGAGAAGCAGCTGGTGAAGAGCTCAGAGACCCTGTGGAGCGTCCAGAAGGAGCTGACCCTATGAGGCTCTCTCAAAACCAATGAACCTTAGCCCCAGCTTCTCAGTTATTTCTGCCCGCCCCCATTTCCTCGTCAAAATGTCACCCCTTCCCTCCAGCCTGCTCTCCCAGAGGGAACCTGACATCGACCGTACCGATGCACCGTGCCAGCTTGGACTTGTGCCTGCAGTCATTGCCGCTCTTCAGATCGCGTGAGCTGCGAGGCACCCACAGTCAGCTCTCCACTTTAGTTTACAATCTCATCAACACAAGAAATAACACCACATGCACCAGTAAGTAAAAGGACTCCTGCAGCCATGCTTCATTCCTAAGAACATGAATACAATCCTTACTGTAGGACAGCAGAAATAAATGCTTTCTGAATGCATATTACAAATGCAGAATTTTAATTCTGATATTTTTTTTAGAACATTCAGAAGATATTGTATCTGCATTATACCTAGTAATTTAGCACATGGGTACACGTAACAATCCACACAAATTGTAGGTGGAGGGGAATAAAATTTGAAGCAATTACCAAGATAATCTTATTTCCTTCTCATTTGGTGGTAATCTTCAATCTGTACTTAAAATATTTACTTTTATATAACTAATTTCTGTGATTAAAGCTGATACTTCCACAACATGACTGGTTTCAGCTGTGCATACAGAAAACCCATTAATGCCACATGTTTTCTCCCACATCAAATAAACAGCATAAAAAAAAATCCGTTCTCCTACCATCCTTTCATGTTACGCCTGCCAGATACTGCAAACAAAGCTGGCTGCATCACAGTGCCTACTAAAAGCAGCCAGCCTACTTGACTGCGACTGGACAAACTAGTTCAACACTCAGCTGGCAATCTGGAGAGAAGCCCACAGTCCAGGAAACAAACAAGAGGAGCAAAGGGAATTTAATTGCCTTTATTTTTCAAATTATCCTTGGAATGTGTCATTAAAATGTCCCTCATTAGCAAAGGGACTATATCCTGGAATTATAATATAAAAAGTTAAAATTAAGTTGCATTCTTATATGCTTATAAGCTAAAACTAAAAAAGTTAATTACATTACCGTTATAAGCCCATAAATTACAAGTAACAAAAATAACCTTTTATTTTCCAAGAAAATATTACTGTGCAGACATCATCTAATTTTTCTTGAATGTTTGATCGTTTTACACGTTCTTTTAAATCAAATATTAGTAGAACAGAAATGAAGTTACTGTTTGAACAGACGTGTGGTCATAATTAATAGATAACACAGCACTACAAGACACTGCATATTTTTTCCACATGTAGTTCATCTCTGTCCTCCACCAAATTCCAGCACAGTTCACCTGTTAGCTCAGCTTAACCTTTTTCCCCACACCACAATGTGAAGCCCTGCCCATAGAAATATATTTTTCTAAAAAATTCTTAAAGAACAGGTGAGGACAATTCTTTCTTATGACACATTACAAGCTTATCTGATTCCATAAAAAAAAAAAAACTGTCGTACATTACCTCAATATACCTTCATTTTCCAGATTTTGTTCTTTTTAAACTTCAGTACTCGCCTTAAGAAAAGCCAGCTCTTCAAAACAGCAAAGCAGTAACCATTTCATTTATATCTATATAAAAAAAAAAAAATTCCCTCATTCTGAGGCACACAACAGAATTCAATCCATGTTTACAAAGAACAAGCAACTGCTATTAAATAATAAAGGTCATTCGCCAATTACAACTGTAAGGACGTCCTGAGACATGCAACCTTTCATGTTGCATTTGAGTTTTATATTGTGCACAGTTTCTAGGTTGTAACGTTTATCTTGCAACTGCACTTTAAATGTAAGAGTGCAGCAAAATTTTGCCTTTTAAATAAATAAGCCCTGATCGTTTCAGAACCAACTCGGTCATCCTCGTTTAACGTATCCGTCTTACACCGGCCATTACAGCTTGGCATCGTCGCGCATCGTGCCGTAAGCTACAGCTGCAGGGCAGAAGGAAGGGAACAGATGACAGCAAGTAGACAGAAGTCCACGGACGGGGAGGAGGCTAGGGTGGGGGACTCAGTAGAGGTCGCTGAGACCAGCGGTCTTCCTGGCTTTCTGCATCAGTGCCCGCAGTTGGAATTGCTTACGGGACAAGAGGCGCACATGCTGCAAAGAAAGAGTGCACACAACAAAGAAGGCCATCTCAGAGTTAGGGAGTCGGCATAAAACCTCAGACAACAACGTGGGCAGATAGAGAGATGAAAACAGCAGTCTCCTTGGTGACAGGTAACCAATGGAACTGAGAAAATACATAGCTACACAATGACATAAGGGGCACAAGTGACACTAAACACAGAAATACTGCCCAAAAAAATATTAACAAAGAGGGTTGTAATGATAAAAATGGAGACGCTCATCTTCAGGATTCACAGTACATGCTTGTTTTCACAGCCCAGGCGTACAATTACTTTATTGAAGTAATTATTTTTCTAATAAGCCACCTCACCTGTTGCTTCAGGTGCAAATTAGGTGATAATTAAAATGTAAATTAAAACCAGCCAAGACTCAGGATTGGAGCTACACACCCCTGGGTTACCTAGGTGGGGGGTGTAAAGGCGGGAAAAAGTCAAGGACACTGAATGGAGAAAGCAGGAGGTGGGAGAGAGCAACGGGTGGAGGAAAGAAGGGGGAGGGAGCTTACTTTGAGGAAGACTTCCAAGTCAATGACCCCACGCCGCAGCGCCTCCCCCAGGTAGAAGATGGTGTCCTCGATGGCATTCTCCTCAGCGTAGAGGTGGAGGATCTGCTTGTAGAGTGGCGCCGTGGGCACGATAATGTCATCGATGTCGACACACTCTGACTGGATCTCCAGCTTCTCAAGGGCAGCGGTCAGCTCCTCGTCCTTCCGCTTCAGTAGCTCGATGTTCTTTTCTACCTCCATCTGCCGCACCGTGAGCGCACACACATGCTGAGATGCTCCACACTGGCATCTCGAATGCCAGGCTATTTTATTCTTTAATGCTTAATATGTTAACATCAATAGAGCAGAGACCATGTGAAAATGATGTTTGATGAACAGATATAAATCTCTTCATACAAGTGGCCAATGAGAATATCTGACAGTTAAACAGATATTAAACAAATACACTGTGACCAAGCTAGACAATACCAATCAAAAACGCATCGCCAGCACGGGCTCCCTTAACCATCAGAATCCTCACCATCTCTTGGTCCAGCCGGGAGACCATTCCCTCCAGCTTCTGGTGGCCTTTCTTCAGGTCCTCTTCGGTCCTTTTCAGGGCGTCGAGTTCAGCCTGGGCACGGTCCATCTCCTCCTTCATCCTCCAGCGCAGCTTGTCACTCACCGCCGACACCAGGGAGGCACGGATAGTGTCTTCGCCAATAGTGCCATCGTGACTTGGACCTAGGAGCCGTGTTTCAGCACGTCATTGCCTTTCAAAGGATGTACCACTGGCTGCTTTACTTGGTTTCATTTATACCTTACCCAACAGGATTATTGCAATACTGGCCACATATCCATCAATTTACCATAGCTGTTTAAACAGTACAGGGTGGCATTGACCTGGGAGCCCATCCCAGGACACAAGGATACCAGCTGATTGAGGGCTACACACTCATACAGGTATTCGAACCAACTTATCCAATCAATATAAACTTATCAGCAAGACTGGCAATCCCATCTGGGGTGTACCCCAGCCTTGTGCCCTCTGTTGCCTTGGAAACGCTCCCCTGTGACCCTGACCGGTGTATGCATTTGGAAGAGCGAAGGATCATCAGGTATGCTGGACCAAAACTGCTGTGCACATGCAGCTACTTCCTCCATATCAATGACTGTAATAAACAGGTTTGTTGTAATTCTAAGTTATGGAAACTGCTTTGGATAAAAGTTTCTAGGTATCTTTTTAAACCTGGGCCTCTCCTGAAGTTTACCAGTACACCGCCAAGTATGTACACCCCAAATAATGAAAATTATAAGCCAAGAGAAGTCCTAACTTTTAACTAATTATCCTAGACTGGATCAAGTGGGACCTGGAATCTATACCAGGCAGCAAAAAGCATAAACCTGGGGCACACCACAGACAGGATGCCAGCCTCGCTCGCTCGCCCAATTAACTGAACCACAAGTCTTCGGACTGGAGAAGGACACTGGAGTACTAGCAGGAATTCCATGTGACCCAGGAGAGAACACACACACACACACACACACACACACACACACACACACACACACACACACACAGCAGAAGCAGGATTCAAACCTGCAACCTGGGGATGCGAGGCGCAGTGCTAACCACAGAACCGCCTGCTGAGAGAAACGTCACTTTCAAAACATGACTTTCCTATTAACACCGCTGAGATGAAGGGGCAACACAAAGACCTTTACAGAATAACCAGAGCAGCCTCAGGAACCCCGAGTCAGCACTGTGAATGTCAGGGTTGATCTGAGTGACACACACTGAGCTCTGGAAGGAACCTAATCCTTCAGCTCTAAAGATAGAGGCACAGGAGCTGAAGGCCACTCCCAGGCCCTTTCAAACTGAACCATGTATCTGTTGACCTTTACTACCAAGCTCTGGTTACAGCCGCGACCCCTCCAGTTTGACCAAGCACCCCACCACAGGCATAATGGTTCAATTCCAGCGTGAAGGCCAGGGTTCATATACAGAAAAAGGTCTCAGCTATTTGGTACTGTACTGTTGCAGTTTCCACTATGACTATTTGAGGAGAGTTGCCTGCTGTAGTGGAATTCGGACACTTAAATGAAATTAACTTGCTCAAAATAATTCCCCTTTTCAGTCATCAGAATTATAACTGTTATATCCAACAAATTGACTCTGATGTCAAGTCATTAAGCTGAAAAGGTTTACTTCTGACCTCCAGATGTTAATGGTGAAGCACAGGACAACTCTCTCCTGATCTTTCCAAATTCAGCAGGCTATAAGAGTACTTACCCACAGCTGTGACGGGAGACTGGGTCTGGTAGTGAGTATAACCAGTTGCAGCTGTGTATGAATTCGCACTGGGATATCGGTATCCTGGATACCCACTGGAGAAAAACAGTAAAAAAACAAAAAACAATTAACTACATTTCAATAAAGCATCTCAAATCAGAAATCTTATTTGTATTAATTAATTTGTCCAGCCTGGTGCCGGCCAGAGGAGGATGGGCTTCCCCCTTGAGTCTGGTTCCTCCCAAGGTTTCTTTCTTCTGAGGGAGTTTTTCCTTGCCACTATTGCCATTGGCTTACTCTCTGGGGACTCTGGGCCCGGGACTACATAAAGCGCTTTGTGACAGTGCTTCTTGTTAAAGGCACTATATAAATAAAAATTGAATTGAACATAAAACAAACATTTCTGAATGATTCAGAGCTACGCAAAAACCTTACCCAGAATTCAGTGGGTGACTTGGCCCATAGGGAGACACGACTGCCATACCTGGCATGTAGGAAGCTGGAGGTGACAGTGACAAGTTACCAGAGAAACTGTGACCACAGGACATCTAGTGTTACTTTAGAGTAATACACACCATGGCCTAGCCTTTTAATATACAACCATGCCATTTTTTTCGCTAAGCCAATTAAGCCTGTTGCAATTTGGAACCAATACCAAAACACACAAAGTGTAAAATGGGACATAACCTTGATGCTGTTGCTATTTAACTTGTCACTTTGGAACAGAAATGACAAACTAGGCATTCATTCATTCATTCATTCATGTTAATTCACTAATTACTGACAGCTGACACAGGTGCACTTTATTAGCCTGTTATTCTAAGCTCCCTGCCCTGAAGCACAGTGAAGATGATGCCAGTAGCAAACCCATTTGGTTGGAGAATGTTGTACTTACGGTTCGGGGGGCCTGTGGCCTGGAAACCTTGGTAGGTGGTCTGTGTCGCGGGACGAGAAAACACCGGTGGCTCCTCTCCAAACACCACAATCATAACCTGGATCAGTCCAAACAGGTCTGACTGAGGCTGGAGGGGGAGCACGGAAAACATTTATTATTTAGTACTACTGACCTGGACTGATTATGCAAGCAATAGCAACATGTCGATATTCACATCTGTTCGTCAACTAGACGGTCTGAGGAGGGACAGTGAAAGCTTGTTTTTGACACATTTCACTGAAGTGAAAACTTGAGCCAGAGAGACTCACACGCTTCCACTCGTGCAGATAGGGAAGGTAGATTTTGCCACTGGCATCGATATGTTTCCCTGTCTTGATCACCATTCTACTGGTGGGTTTCACAAAACAGACTGGAGGATTGTAGGGATAGTTTTCCGGAAGCCAAAGACAAACAGGGATGTTGTAGATATTTCCTAAAGAGAAAAGACTTATTTTAATATATCGATACGTTACTACAACGGCCAGCTCAATACCACTTTCATCTCTGATACCGATAAGACAACCTCAAATATCAGTCGATGCTGATCTTTATTTCCGCTTAAATACCTTTTAATCCATTTGTATGATCAAACTGTGAAACAAATACTCTTATGATCTAATCCCTTTAAAAAAAATTACGACACTAAATGTCAGCCCGAAGTTAGACTTTCTCATGTTTCGTATCAGATTATACCTTTATTTTTTCTCGATAAGCAATCTCGTGTTTTTGGTCAGTATCGGATTGATACCAATACCGACTATTGGATCAGCCCATCCCAGATTACTTCAGCCTACATAGTAGACATCAAGTTTCATTTAAATAGAGAGACGTACTGAATAAACTGTAAAACACAACCTAATGGTATGCAAAAACTCTGGTAATCTTCTGAGGTGTTAAACCCCCCAAAGAGTCTCTGGCTCTCATGCACTTAGTGTTCTACAATACGTATTGCCTCAGCACCAGATTTCCCTCTTGAAAATGCTTTATGATATGCTGAGCGGCAACATGACACTACCCAATGAAAAGCTCTGTGATTGCAACTTAAGCAGTTTTAATATATATTGGAAGGCAAATTAAAGATTAAAGTTCTCTAACAAAATTTATTTTTTTACCTTTATAGTTAACTGGCACTGTTCCAGTTAGGTTCATCAGGTCTCGAGATGGACCGTCACTGAGAACTGGGAAGGGAAACAAATTCGTTTAACAACAATGACAAAATAAGATGGCCAAGAGAACAGCAAATATCTTCGAGATGCAAAAAATACAATCAGAGATTTGGGACTGAAACATTTCACAGCTAGAAAATAAAGAGTTAACCGTACGCACAAATCATCAGGTCAAGATAAACATGATTCTACTTGTCCTGCTCTGTACAGCTTCGCTTAGAAACTGCTGCTTCTCTGCTTTAATCTGTGCACAAAGTCAGTAGATGGTAATCCGTGCCATCACGTACCAGCCACTTACCATACGGCCCCACCACAGGTTTCAGGTCCTTATACTCGGAGATGACGGATGCGATTTCACGGACTGTCAAATCCTTATGCTTATACTGCTAAATGGCCGGAATAAGAAGAACTCAGTTCATTTAACGAAACAACCACACTCTGCATAATCAGGTTATCTGTACAGCCTGTAGGAACAGAAACGGCCCGAATGAGCGTCGTCTTCAGTCTACCACCTCAGACGTCATCCTTCTCACCTTCGACAGCATTTTCTTGAGTGCGGCTTCGCTGACAGCCGCCATAATCGCATCAAAAGTTGCGCAACAATGAAGAAGAAATAAAATGAAATTTAGAAACCTTTCAGGGCCAGGTGTGTAACTTCAGTTTAAAGAAGCTGACTTAGCGTTAGCTTTCGAGTAGTGGTTAAGCCGATATACGAGTACACGGGGAAGAAAGGGAGGAAAAAAAAAAACCTCTTGATTCGGCACTTAATTTAACGTTTATTTACTTTCTAGGCAGTTTGTTACCCGTATACACCGAACACAATGAACCACTTAACGCCAGCACTCCATCCCTCACTCTGGGACGAGCTATCAATCACAACTGAACGAGCCGCCTAAACAGGAAGCGAAGCCACAGTCCCGGAACACTTCCGCCTGCCGCGCGCAGACCCATTTCCGGTCAGGTGGGCGCCATGCCGCGGCCGGGTCGCCGTGAGGACACGGCTCGGGGAGCACGAAAGCGCCAAAAATTAAACACCCCACAAGTACAATAAAAGAGCTGTGCTTTAAATTGTACTGTTTAAACGGGGGATTTATTACCATTCTCTAGGATATGCATTACACACGCGCATTAAACTCAAATAGGTCTATGTATGTTGCCATTAATTGGAACAGTTTATTAATTTAATGTATTCGGTCTCTTGTGATTAAACAGCAGTTGCGTTACCTACTAATATAAAACGTTAATCTCAGCGTTATTTTTGCAAAGCCAAAATTTTTAATGCGCGAACACTTATTTAAATGTAAGTAAGGACTACTATGCCTGATATATGTATATGTAAATACAATAATAGTATGTTTCACGAACAATAGGTGGCGCTGCATTTTCATATACATTTCACAGAAATCCTTTATCCATCCCCGATGCACGTTCAAGGGGAGATTACGCTTACTCATTGGAAAACGTTTTATCAACTTCTTTTAATTATCTTACTCTCAGACTTAGAATGTTAAGGATTATCAACGTTATTATTAACGTAAGGAAAGATGCTTTTTCTGACTTAAATGGGACAACTGGCAAAGTGTGTTTTGTACTACCTTCTTTATAAATCACTAACTAGTCAATTTCATAAATCCCATACTTTTTAAGCCTATACTTAGCAATGCAGAAACTGAGGTTTTTGTCTTGTACCCTGTAGTGTACGTCAGTGACGACCAGTGCATGGCAGACTGATATTCTCTCAAATTATGTGGTCAGTAGCTCCTGATTTTTCAACACCATGCCTTGCTTAAACTTCTCACACAAATCAAAACTTTAGTACTTACAGAAAAAAGGACGGTATAAATAACGACGGTTATAAGGACGGTTTTCATCCGCAGAACATTACGTACACAAGATGTTCTTAATCCCACTGTAGTTATTTTCATGTAGAGGCTCTTGAAAAAGAAATCTGCATATAATGTTGGGTAGTGAACCTTTGTTTTGGCAGTTGCATCACTGCCAAAGAAAAACAACCTATTAATAGTGAATAAAAATGAAAAATGTCTGAAGGTACACTGAGCTGGCAGTTGAACTACATTGTACAGCTAGGATGCTGTGGACAGAATGTGGCACTGGTTCAAGAACAATCTGGAACTCACCGGAATCTGGCACATTTACTACGTGAATACACAGAAATCTGGCATCCTTCAGTGTGAACATTTGTGACACTTTGATGGAAGTGACAACTGGTGTTTTAGAGATGCCATAAAATCAAAGTTTATCAGTTAAGGGAGCTGCAGAAAATGGCTAACTTCATTACGATTCATCTCAAGCCACCTGCTAATGCCATATGCCTTTACACTTCCTATCTAAGATAACACCCCTCCTCACAAGGAAAATCTGTTGCATCTTGAGATACAGATGCTTTTTCACTCTGTTGTACTAATGCTGCTTTCAGATGAAATGTGTGAGCCAAGGCAATGCCAGGAAAAGCAACAAAGACTATGAACAGGGCAGTGTTTCTAAAGGAATTGAGGGATTGATCAGATACCTCAATCCACTGAAAACAGAATTAGGCAGGAGAAAATACCCTCCAACACTTATCTTTGGGCCTGCAAGTATCCTTGCAGATTCACTGAAATGTTGATATTTTCTACACACTCCCCACGTTTGCTTTTGTTTATGCAATGATACCCCAGTTAAGATTCACCTCCCTGAACCAAATGCATACAATAAGAGAGAAATCGGGAAACCGAGAAATTTCTTAAGACAATGTATTCTCCTGGAAATCAGTTCTTTTTCATATTATATTGTTTTGTTGTTCTACATTTAGTAAATGCAAATTGAATATTACAGTAGTAGTATTTACATTGAACATTTCTCTGTAATATAAAGACAAGATCCAGAAATATACATTAGTACAGTCAGTTCTCTACTGGCTCAGAAATCACATATAAAAATTGATCACTAACCAATTAGTTACACACATAAACATGACAAAATGAGATGACATTGTTCTGCAATTTCTCATTTCATGGTATATAACCCATTTTGCCACTTAAAAAGTTGTTCTCACGCTCATATCTCTAACAGCGTTTGTAATCATGACCCTGGGGACCCGCTGTGTGTGTGTTGATTGTTGTTCCAGTTGAGCTACTTGTTAGGAAAGTACTTTTACAATAATTCTAATCTTGTCAAGGAAACACTTCTCAGGAGGATCCATTTGCAATGAAAAGAAATGTAAAATAAAAAAAAAAACATGCTAATGTGTCCCATAATATAATACAGTAAATAAATTCAGTCAATTAATATTCTATTTGACTACACAAAAAAAATACATAATAAGACACTTCAACCCTCACTGAATAAGCAAAATAGAAAAAAAAAAGACATGCCATTATAATTTCTACTATAAAACAAATCTGTTATGTTTGTTTTGGCTTGGAAAAGCAGCTGGAACATAGATGCAGTCTCAGAAATCTCTATTAGTTTAGTCTTGACTCTAGATTAATATGGCCTCATTAATGGAGTTCGGAACAAATGGCAGCACACGCAGCAGGTCCGCCAAAAAGCCAGATTAGAAAAGCCTGGTCCAGTTTCAGTTGCTTCTTTGAGATCAGATATTCCAGAACGTGAGGAGCAGTTCAAAGAAAGGCATTGCTGACTGGTTAGCGACATCTAAAAGACAATGAGGTCTGGTGTTGGATATTGAGGTAAACAGAGTGGACAGCTAGACCCAGGGAGCCACGCACAGCCGGAGAGCAAGTTAATCATTCACGTTCATTCATGCCGAAGTATGAATGTAGCAGAACAGAAAGCGTGAGGCAGTCTATGGATGCCATTTGTGCAGGAAAAAGAATCCAACAGAAACTTTTGTTCAGGAGGAGGAGTTAGTTTCAGGGAAGTTGACTCCCATATATAATAATTATGAGACAATGAGTAAAAAAAAACTAAATATTGCTTAATACAGCATCTGGAGAAATAATAGTTATAAGACGTCTATTTTTAATGGGGAAAATATCAATTTGAGAAGCTCTGTGCAAATAGCTTACTGCAGGAATGTCCGCAAAGGGCCGGTGTGTGTGCTGGGTTTCATTCCAACCAAGCAGGAGCCACACCTGATTCCACCTGTTTAATCAGTTGAGCTTGGCTTTAATGAACTCAGATGTGGCTTCTGCTTGGTTGAAATGAAAACCTGCACCCACACCGGCCCTTTGCAGATAAGATTTGACTCCCCTGGCTTGCTGAAACCATAGAAAATCCTTGATCAGGAACAGTTTGTGTCAGAACGTTTGTATACAAACCATGAAACCCAGTTAAGATCACATGCAATGCAGTACAAGTCGCCGAGCATACGGATGTCGTAATGTTTCCAAATGGAACAAAAGCCAGATGAGCACAGCAGACCACCTTGTCTAGCTGGGCTCTTCACTAGTCAACATTCAGCTACACTGTGACTTAAAAAAAAAAAAACAAAAAACACAAACGTCTATTAAAATGATTCTCTGTAACCCACAGATAAGCTCGTCCTCCACGCGAATGTGGGAAAAGCAAGCTGCAACTAATACGTGTTCAGGAGTTACGTTTACAAGGCAAAGGTAGCATACAACTAAGGCAGCTGGTAGCAGAATGACACTGCACTCCTTCAGCAGTTGAAAGTGTGTGATTTAGGCAACACACATTTTAACACCTTCCGTGACAAGCGGTTGGAAGGTGGATGGGCATTTTAACGGCATCATTAACTTTGCTTCAGATTCTGTATTGTGTTTCGGCTTGCTGAAAAATGGTCCTGACAAATTATTCTCGCGACTGGTTTTCATACGACTGTAGGGAGTATTTTTCGATAAGTGATGAACCGAATCTGTAACTCCATCTAGGGTTATACAATAAGAAGAGTTTTTAGTGAAAACATAATTTCCTGAGCCACAATAAAAACACAGTGATGGCCAGTATCATAATCCCCTCCAAATCTTGTAGTATCAGCTGTCTAACTACTGGTACACACGCTGAGATAAGTTATAGGAGAAGAGAAAAAGGTCAACACGCCTAAAACCCGTAAAGAAAAAGTCACGCGTCCATCTCCTGTCTGTACATTATCCCAGCCAATGAGGACATGCGGGGGGGGGGAACCCAGGGAAACAGCATGTCTAGAGCCATCTTTCACAAGAAATTCACCACTCCACAAATAATGCCAAACTGTAAACTGTAAAAGGACATGACCCATTAGTACCGTCATCCAATTTGGCCCAGTGAGGAAACAACACAAAAACACAAAAAGAACTAGGTTTGTAGCATGTACATAACAATTTACACTGTGCAAATAAATAGAAAGTAGAGACCTTTGTTCTCATTGCGTTACCTAGACATTAGGCAGGATGCATTCTGGTTTTCCCTGAATCTACAGTACAATAGCCATTACTTTATCTTCCAGAGGCCAGGTCATCAGAGGTGGGGGTCATCAGACATTAAGTATTTCTAACCACACCCGATTCAAGATTTTCCTTTCACACAGACACGGCCCTAAGTAATTGTGTACAACCGATAAGTTAATCTATTCGTGAAACAGTGCAGTGCTGTCATTTTAAAATTAATGCCAACATATTGCAAGGAAAAAATATGGCCGGCTGTCGCCATGTTCCTGCGGCTGCTTATCCTAAAAACGGGGCTTCCCAATGTACAGTGCAGGGTGGCCAGGGCAAAGAGCCAGTTGCCTGCTGCTTGTTAATGGAGTGGAGCGGGTCGAGCGGACGTGGCTGGCGTGAGGGCTGATACAGTCAGAGTAGGAGGAGTGTGGAGCCCGTGGGACAATAACTTAAAGGGTTCATGTCAACCAGTGTTCACCTTGACAAAGAAGTTAATGCCAGTATGCACCTTGCAGATGAAAAAGCCCAGGGTCATCCAATCGGAAACAAGATCCTCTTCTCCCCATCCTGATGTCTCAGCCAATCATTTTCTTTCAAGTTAATATATTTTTTTTATTTTTTTATTTTCACAGTTCCACATTACTTGAATTTTCTTTAGCTGCACAGTTCTGCACAACTCCTCCTGTAGCAAGTCAGTGGGCTGAAAGGCAAAGAACAGAAGAGTTATTATCAGGCGGAATTCGGTAAACGCAACTGATATACGGGGGGGACATTGAGAAGCAGTTGGGCCATCACACAAGGTGACATCAGGTGCTCTGTCAGGTAACTGCACTGCATGGGGCTGTCCTGTCATGGTTCATGGCCATTATTGCAATCACTCAACAGGATGACCTCATGTGTTCATAAACACACTTGGTATGATAGTGTAGTTATAGCTCACATGTGCTTTTTAGGGCAAATGTACCCACGCCCACGCAAAAGGTTTTACAATGTTCAGAGTCTGACAGCTGTTAATATATTGAAAGTCTCAGTCAGTCCACATATTACAATTATTATAATAACCTGCGACCACCCAAGGCTTCTGGCGTTGATCATAGAATCCCTTACAATTCCAGAACAAAAGCAGTCTGTTAAATTTTGTACCCATTATAAAATGTGAATATTATTTCAGAAGAACAGTGGAGCTGCTGAGAGAGCTAGAACAGAACCTGGTCAGGAGACAACACTAGGAACAGAACCTGGTCAGGAGACCACGCAACGGCAACTCAGGATACAACACTAGGAACAGAACCTGGTCAGGAGACCACGCAACGGCAGCTCAGGATATAACACTAGGAACAGAACCTGGTCAGGAGACCATGCAACGGCAGCTCAGGATAGAACACTAGGAACAGAACCTGGTCAGGAGACAACACTAGGAACAGAACCTGGTCAGGAGACCACGCAACAGCAACTCAGGATAGAACACTAGGAACAGAACCTGGTCAGGAGACAACACTAGGAACAGAACCTGGTCAGGAGACAACACTAGGAACAGAACCTGGTCAGGAGACCACGCAACGGCAGCTCAGGATATAACACTAGGAACAGAACCTGGTCAGGAGACCATGCAACGGCAGCTCAGGATAGAACACTAGGAACAGAACCTGGTCAGGAGACAACACTAGGAACAGAACCTGGTCAGGAGACCACGCAACAGCAACTCAGGATAGAACACTAGGAACAGAACCTGGTCAGGAGACCGCACAACAGCAGCTCAGGATACAACACTAGGAATAGAATCTGGTCAGAAGACCACGCAACAGCAACTCAGGATAGAACAGTAGGAACAGAACCTGGTCAGGAGACCACGCAACAGCAGTTCAGGATAGAACACTAGGAACAGTACCTGGTCAGGAGACCGCACAATGGCAGCTCAGGATAGAACACTAGGAACAGAACCTGGTCAGGAGACCACGCAACAGCAACTCAGGATAGAACACTAGGAACAAAACCTGGTCAGGAGACCGCACAACGGCAACTCAGGATAGAACACTAGGAACAGAACCTGGTCAGGAGACCACGCAACAGCAACTCAGGATATAACACTAGGAACAGAACCTGGTCAGGAGACCATGCAACGGCAGCTCAGGATATAACACTAGGAACAGTACCTGGTCAGGAAATCACACAGCGGCAGCTCATGCAGTCCTGTCCACCGTCATCAGGAGGATTGAGCTTCCGCAGTTTGTGTTGCCTGATCTCACGGACTAAGGTGTAAAATGCATCCTCCACTCCCTGCAGAGCAAGAAGCATTAAAAAAATACCATGATTATGTTTGGAGGGAGTAAAACATTTTCTTGACCTTCAGCTGGACAAATTCCTTGAAAACTGGATGAATGGGTAGAGTACGAAATACTTCATAAGGAGAACTCTGGATTTTTTGATTTGATGTGTAGCTATAGGCATTTTCTCAACAGGAGTTGGGACAGAATGGCATACAATTGGCAGCTGATTTAAAAAATTGCTAAGTGGTACTCAATCCCAACACAGCAGGACATCCTAACAGGTGAAAAAAGGCTCAGAGAAATTAGAAAAGGCTGTCCTTTAAAGTGGGAAATTAGGGAAATACCCACAGGGTTTTAAATAACTACATCCAGTTAGGTTTTTAGTTACAACACATGGGAGAGTAATAGGAATTCCTACTGTCAAGGCAAGCAGATGGAAACAATGGCACCAATGAATGGTGTGGAGAAAACATATCAATGTTTTTTTTTTTCTTGCAGGTAAAGGAAATGCTGTTGGTGGGTGGTGTGGATTGTACTAGCTACCACACCCCACCAGCACCCAGGAGCGGTATGAGGCTCTGCAGACTAGGTGCCGGAAGGTCGATGGATCAAATCCCAGGACCAGCAAAGGTACTCATATCACTGTTCGGCACTTGAGAAAGGCCTTTAACTCCAAAACTGCTCCACGTACTCTGTGATGAATCCGTTTCAAAGTATGTCCCTTTTTACAAAAGCGTCTATTAAATATTTAATGTAATGTGACTTCATCTTACCTGTCGGGTCTTGGCAGAGGTCTCGATGTAGGGGATGCCATAGCTGCGGGCCAGTTCCTGGGCTTGCCGTGTGTCCACAGTGCGTGCCGGTAGGTCACACTTGTTCCCTACCAGCACCATGGGTACGTCATCTGAGTCCTTCACCCGCTTGATCTGTTCCCTGTACCAAATAAAATCCTAGTTAATAACCATTAACCCGACAACACAAGAAGAGGCACGGACCTGAAAGTCAAAGCCGATATACCTACAACCTTGGGTCAGTGATGTGTTGGTTACGTCAAACTGGGAACCCAATTCAGTGATTCAGGATGTTGAGTGGCTTACATGTCTGATGCTGAATCTAGCAAGTATGGGCTGCCCAGTACACACGGGACTATAATACATTGCTATATTTCACCTCTGGTCTATCATGTATTACTACACAAACGGAAACCGCAAAACTGAAAACAAAGACCTTTTACAAGCCAACTAACTTCCCAGTCCTGTTTCCTGCTCAGCTTCCCTCAGTCCTTCTCTTGAGACTGTTTTTTAATGGCCCCCATCCTATTGTCATCTCTAATTGAATCAGGATCTATTTAGTGCCTGTATTTAGCAATCTCTTTAAGCCCCACGCACACCCATCAACATCACATTAAAGCCCACTATGAACAAGCATGCTTCCTTTAGTTTAGCTGTATTTTCACCCTGCAGCTTTTCACACCTCCCCCCAACCTCCCGCCATTGATGTCAATTAATGGCGACTGGATGTAGTTTGCTGCTATTTAGTCAGTTGTATAACTGATACTCCAGTCCAGCTCATTTCTCCCCCTTGAAGAGAGTTTGCCCCCTTAACCAGGACTTTTAAACTCTGGGCATTTTTGGCCAAACACCAGCTTCAAGCCTGCTCCATGCACCTGTACTGGTGAATGTCTTCAAAGGACTTGGTGTTGTTGATGGCAAAGACGCAGAGGAAGCCTTCGCCGGTCCTCATGTACTGGTCCCGCATGGCGCTATACTCCTCCTGACCCGCTGTGTCCAGGATATCCAGCAGACACGTCTCGCCATCGATCACCACTTGCTTCCTATAGGAGTCCTGCGACAAGGAAAGGCTCTAAGGTGTAGACAAGGAGATCCTCTAACCTCCACTTTGAAACACCTTTCATTTCATATTCTCACAACCCATCCATCCTCTAACAGATTATTGTGATCAGGGTCACATAAGAGCCTGGAATCATATCTCAGTCAGCTTACAGCAGAAGGTTAGGAAAAGGACAAACAAACTTAACACACTTAAAAGGTGGGATTCAAATCTCCAACCCTGGAGGTATGAGGCAACAGATCTATCCGCTGAGCCACCAGGCCTCCTGCATTTGCACAATGTAAAAACCAATAAGCAAGAAAATAAAAACTAATTTCCAATAATATCCAAGAACAAATAAGATCTTTGCAATGAGAACTGCACGCATACAGAAGGCAACATGATTGCTAAAGTAAATCTTGCATGTAAGCATACTGTCAAGGGAGCATCCTTCCAGTAAGACCGAACATGACAGAAAGCGTGTTCCCTACATACAGTGGAGGGAGCATCCTTCCAGTAAGACCGAACATGACAGAAAGCGTGTTCCCTACATACAGTGGAGGGAGCATCCTTCCAG